>JADMNF010000040.1:0-216826 GCA_016097085.2 Sporothrix curviconia
CCCCTCGGTTGCGGGCCGCAGTGGGAACGACTTGACCAGGAAAACGCCCGCCGCCAGCACCCACGCCGGCTCCGAGCACACTGCGCCCTTGAGCCCTTGTTTTATGGTGAGTGTCATCGTGTTGAACTCGAGGCGGTGCACCCAGAACGACGCCGTGTCCCACGTCACTGGCGCCCAGAACCCACACGGCTTTCCAGGTCCACAAAGGCTGGGTTGGAAAGTCCGTGACCGGCGGTGGCTGAGGCCTGCAGCAGGGGCCGTGGAACCCAAAGCGGACAAAGTCGCCGGCCGTAACGACTGCAGCTGCGGAGCCCGCCAGGACGCAGTTTGCTGGATATTGTTGGTGAGCGCCGACTCCAGACAGACGGGCCACCCATTGATCGCCTCGAACCTTCCTGCATCTGCGGCCGGATGCCAGCCGGCACGGCGTCTGGGCTGAAGAGATAGAGGGCAGCGCCGAGCGGTACGAGACGCGTTGACGACGCGCAGCATGTCCCTGCGAGTGCTGCGCCAGCTGGCGCGGACAAATTGCAGCGATCTTGTCTGCATCAATGGTGATGACCGTGCGCCGGTGTGCAACAGCGAGAGCAAACATGGCGCTGCATATGCCTGTGCGTGGCACGGCGCAAGACTCGTCCATCTCATCGATCTTCGGTCCAATCCTCCTTCCTCAGTCGTATCATTGGACACCAGCCGTGGCTGTGGAGCTGTACGACGGGCCTGGCTCGCCCACATGTCCCTCGTCAGGGCATCCAGATTGCCAGAAAAGCTCTACCGGAGGGATGCAAACGTCTCCTTGGTCGTTGTGGCTGGCAGCCGGTCAGCAAACAGCACGACGGTTCCTGGCATCGACATCGACGACGTGAACCGTTGCACTTACACCATGGGACAGCCGTGCTTCCCAACCCAGAGACCAAACAAGGTTCCGAACCCGCCTCGAAGATGCGGTCGCACCACATTCTGGATATTGGCATTCTACTGGACTCGGATCCGGACCGGGGTCCGGATGGCCTAGGCGCGAATGGCTCGTCCGGCGTTGTCAGTCTCCTGGTGTTGATGGGGACGAAGCACTGCTGGTTATTGTCGTCGTGTACGACAGCGGTAGGTGAGAATGCACGCCATGCCGGCCTCGTTTCCGTTGCCAGGCGTTTCGGCGTCCCATGCAAGAAAATGACGTCGGCCGGACGGCGAACGCCGGAAGCCTCTGCGCGACGCATGACGACGCACCTGTGCGGTTTTCTTATTGGAGTTGACCCACTGAGGGACGTGTGGAGATTAGAGAGGATCCGACTCAGCATCGACAACGACGAGGTCGGTTCGGATACAAGTATCTTAACCGTGAACGTGCAGGGACATTCTCGGGCCAGGCATCTGCGAGCACGAACCAGACCAGGTGGTGTCACCGGCTGGTGTCCGACGCGGGAAGCGTCGCACGCCCGTACGCGGGCCTGGCGACAAGCGTCGCAGCTGAGAACTGCGTTCGTTGGACGGTTCAGACACCATGGTTCTCCGATCAAGCCTCATCAAGTCTTCGGGTCCGGGGAAGGTGGATGGGGTGTCAGAAGGGCTCCATGGAGAAAGCAGGCGTCAACTACATTTTATACTAGTGGCCGCGGTCTCGTCTCCTTTCTTACTAACAGTGCCAACAATGCTCGATTCTTCGGAATCCGGTAACGAATTCAATTCACCCGTCTGCGCAAGCTAGGCACGACACGAGTAACAAGCAGTCTAAAACTTGTACTTGGTTGGGATTAGTGACTCTCAAACACCACTATAGACAGGGATTTCTCTGTACAGTCAGGTGACTGAGTTACATGAACATGGAGACGACCCGTCAGCCCCAGAATTCCGTCGATTTCTAACTTTTATTGCGGAGAACCACTACAGAAAATCCAAGTACGGACAGAATAGAGCTGGCTCAAACGTAAGCTAACGTCCCCACCATGGGCGAGATGCCCTCACTCCAGGAGGCCACGCACAAGCGCCCGCACATCCGACTCGTCCATGGTCGGAATGCCTAGAAGCTCGTTGTCGAGTTGCTTGGAAAGTCGCACCCGTAGGCTGGCGTCCACGACGCCACGGCGCAAAAACCCATTCATTCGCGCCCATGACGTCGATTCCACTGTGCAGCAGGTCGCAAGCTCTCCTGCAGAACCTCCGCCGTGTCCTTGGCTTGTCAGCGACCACGCCTTTCGTCCGCCTCGGTCGCGTACTTGATCAGTGTGTTCTGTGTCGTCACGGCAGAGTGGATGTACAAGATGTCGGTTTGGCTGTCTCGGCTGGCCGTGCTTGTATACCACGGCGACACCGGCCTTGGCAACGTCCGCCAGCGTCGTGGCACTGAACGGCACGTCGCCACCGTTGTAGAGTGTGGCCGTGTGGTTGGCGACGTCGATGATGAACCCATGCTGGATGCCCCAGTCCAGAAACAGGCCGTTTGGCGATTGCCCATGTACGTGAAGCCAGGGTACGGTGCGGCCGTCTTCTCCTTGAGGTAGGCCTGCGTGGCCACTTGGGCTCGCACACTGGGAGCTGGCCACAGGGCGGCAGCAGCGAGTTCATGCCGAACTCAGCCGGAAACGAAACACTTGACACCCGCCGTGACAGACGCATCAATCAGAGGGTTCTGCGCGCCAAGCGCCAGCGTAGCCAGGCACGACACGACAACGTCCACGGGGTTGGCCACCAGGACGCGCGCAATCGACTCCGCTGAGGAGAAATCAAACCTCGTGGACGGTCAACCGAGGATGTGGCTTCAGCGCGGACGAACGGCCACCAATTCCGCGAGAAGCACGACAACAGAAAAAGTGCTCGAGAAGTGCATCGAGTACCGGTCTGCCGAGATTGCCAGTGGCCGCCAGCAAGTGCGACGCGGTTGATCCGGGGAGGGGGGTTGGAGGGGCCATGTCGGTTGTCGTCCGTAAAGGCTTGTCATGCCACAAGTGGAAGTTGGGGTAAGGGGTAAAGGGTAGGAGAGTCGAGCTGGTCAAATGCGGAGGCGCCCTGCACAAAAGACGATGCCAAATTGCACACTCGCGTAGCAGAATATATAACCACTGCAGCAGCCTTGCTTTTTTGCTTACGAGATTGTTGATGAACAATCAATCCGCTGTTCAGCTCCAAGTTTCCAATGGTTGTCTGGACAAACGCCGCATCCGAAGAACGGCGCTTGCTCCTTTATCTACTGGTGGCGGACGCATGGTCTTCGTATCCTGTGTCCTTACGCCAACAGACATCCGGGTTAGGACACCATTACCGTTCACGGCTTGAACGGCATCATCTATGGCCAGGTGATGGTATCAAGTTGTGTTCTTGCTAGCAGGTATAAAAAGTGCCTTCTCGACCGATGTGACTGTTTGTAGAATTCTTGTGTATCAACAGCTTCTGAATCAACGAGAACCTATCCTTGCCTTTCCTGCTTGAATCTATAGACTACTCTTGGCCCTTTGCCCTCGCCAAAATGACTCGCTCACAGATTGAGTTCAAGAACTCGGATGGCAATCACCTCCGTGGCTGGCTCTACACGCCAGACCACACCAAGGCCGAGAAGCTCCCTGCCATTGTCATGGCTCACGGTTTCAGTGCTCTCAAGGAGATGACGCTGGACAACTACGCAGAGGCCTTTGTTGCCAACCTCCCCATGTGCTGTCTCATCTACGACCACCGTGGCTTCGGCGAAAGTGACAACGCACCTGGCCAGCCGCGTGAGGAGATTGTCCCCAACCTCCAGATCGCCGACTACTCTGACGCCATCACCTATGCCTCCACGCGCCCTGAGATCAACCCCAACAAGCTCGGCGTCTGGGGCACCTCATACAGCGGTGGCCATGTCCTGGTTGTGGCTGCCGTGGATCGCCGCGTCAAGGTCGTCCTGAGCCAGGGCCCGTGCGTCAGCGGATGGGACAACTTCCACCGTCTGGTGCGCCCTGACCTCATCCCTCAGCTGGATGCCCTGTTCAGAGCCGGTGAGTTCTTCTTCTTCTTCTTCTGGCTACGACTTGTGTCAACCCTTGGCTAACATGCAGCAGACCGTATTGCCCGCATGGAAGGAAAGGAGGCCGGCTATCTCCCAGTCGTCTCCGAGGACCTGTACGGCCTCTCGTGCGCTCTTGCCGGCAAGGAAGTGTACGACTTCTTCATGGAGTGGCAGAAGAAGACCACCTGGCCCAACCGGATCACCATTCGCAGGTATGTCGCTCTACACAAGGTCCCTGATTCTTTCCCTCTACATACAACCCGTTCTGACATGGCCTGTCCCACAGTATGGAGCTCTTCCGTGGTTTCGAGCCGCAGCAGCTCATTGAGAAGATCTCGGCCCACGCCACTGCTGCTCACCGTTCCGATGAACGACGAGCTCACGCCGGCCGATCTGTCGCTGATCGCCTACGACCGTGCTCGCGAGCCCAAGGAGCTGTCGCTGCTCAACGGTGGCCACTTTGACTCGTACCGGGGCGAGACCCTGAAGAAGAACGTGACCAGACAGACCGAGTTCTTGAAGAAGTGGCTGATTGATGCATAGATGTTGACAAGGCAGTCGCACACTTTCTTTCTTACGCATTTCAACATGGCAGAATACATTAGCACAAGATAGTGTTGTAGAAAATAGAAAGTGATGTCGAGCCCAAATCCACATCAATCAACTAAAGCTGGTCGTTTTACCTGGTTGTTGGCAACTGGCCGATTCCTTAAGAGAGCGTTTCCCCACGTCTGCAAAGTGAGCCGCATAGCTGTCGAATCCTTGTCAGCGAGTCTCGCGCGTTAACTTTTAATGTTAACCAGGCAAAGTTTCATCGACTTGCCGCTAATTTGGTTCAACCAAACCCGTTGAAATGCTGTTCCTCTACCGTTTCTCCACCAAGTGAGATCTTGGAAGAATACTAGTCTCTGGTCACTTCTTTCTCAATGTGTCCCAAATAGGCAACCAATCTCTCATTGGCCTCTCTTTACCCAATTACACACATCAAGCACTGTCCATTCAGCCGCAATCTTCATCTACGTTAAAAAGTGCACTATGGAGGGCGGCAGCAGGACCTAGGTCGTGGAGATTATTGCGTCAAGGTTGTCGGTCGCTTCAAAGGAGCTGGGAGCAGAGAGAGACAATGACCTCAAGCCACTGTTTGAGAGAATCCAGCGGTTTCTGGGAAGAGCGTTGATCAGCACCGAATAAGCAACCGCATCGACAAGAAAACCAGCCAGATCCGATGACACTACCGAACAGGGTGGAATCACAGTCTGAGAAGCAGCTAGTCGGTCGAGGGAAATACCAATACCAGGTAGAGAAACAGCGGCATCACCCACCCTATCGTAGAAGAAGCGGAGCAGCTTGCCCGTGACGGGGATATGTACGATGTCCATTTTGGAGAGAAACACGTATTAGGAGTCTGGATGCCAGTAAATTAAGTCGAGAAACAGACAAACCTGCAAATTTTTAAAACAAGTTTCACGTTTACTCTCCAGCTGGGAAAGACCACCGGATGGATCAGTGCCTCGAAATGGATATGGATCTCGGCCATTTGTTCCGCTGTACTTTGGGCTTGCAATTCAAAAAGAAGAACACTGACAAGCGCGGTGCTATCAGCGGTGGCAGCGGCTCCTGTGTTGCAAGAGTAGTTACATGCGAGGCGAGCACGGAAAAGAGCGAGAGCGCAGGCTTGGTTAGCTGCAATGGGTAAGAATAAAGATTTTTTTAAATAAAATTTGATAATACGAAACAGAGACTCAAGAACGATGTTGTTTTGGAGAGCGAGGTAGAGGATACAATGGAAGTGAAGTGAGCATCAACATCTGATAAAGTGCCTGCTTCACCGGTTTGCAAGGCTTCTGTCCGCTGCAGAGACAGCAGTTGCAGAGAGCCCGAGGCATGAGGATGGAAGCTGTAATGCCGCTTCCCACTGTAGCAGCCACAACGGTGTGTTCTCCATTACAGCAAGGAATACAGAGTAAGATTCTCATCTATCTGTTTCTGGGCCTGGAATAAAAAAGTGGCATTTCTTGAATTTCATCTAAGAATCTTCATTTTCCATCTGCATCACGGGCAACAGTCGACCATCCCGTTCCTTGGTCACAGTCATCATCAAATTGGCGTTGCCCCCTCAAAGAAAGCCTTGCTGTAAACTTCCGCCTCCAGTTGGCGAACGAGCTGCGAGATCAGCAAGTTGCCCGGCGGCACCAGCTGGCTCGCATACAGAATGGCGAGCTGGTTCTTGCGGTCCATCACCCAGCTAAGATTCGGGAGGCCGCCCCAAGCAAGGGACCCAGCAGCGCGGCCGCCCGGCACGTCGCTCCATGAATGTACAAGCTTGCAACCTAGGGGCTGATGGGGCCGGATCATAGGCCAAAAGGGCTGATAGGTGCAGTACGTGTCGGGCCTTCCAGAAGATTGGAACGGATTTTGGCTTAGACCTGCTTCCTTGCATTACCACGATCTCGCAATGCATCCCATGGCGGAATACGACTAGTCCAAAAGATCGACTTTGGAGTGCAGTTGCCATCTGAAAGCAAGTGGGATGATTCTTTGAATTGGCGGCATGGAAAGTAAGTAAGGAACTTTATGCTAAGTGGAAATATGAAATTAATAATAAATAGCACATAACACGTAATAAAAAGCAAATACAGGGAATATGAGGAAAAGGTTTTAATATGCGATTAAAGAAAATAGTGAAAAAGAAGGACAAAGGTCGACTACGATGAACAATGAAACGAAATGTAAAATATATACGTAGAAGTAGCTAGAAATAAATAAAGCGGCGAAAAGTGAGACAAATAAACAACGAGAGGCATTTCACCACTTTTCCGCCACAAGGCTCTAAACCTGGCACCATTCAACCCTGGACCAAAACAGCTCTATCAATCACGCAATTAGACACCCTTAATCGGCGATACACACGTAGTAGCCAACGTCGATGTTGGTGCAGTCCGCGTTGACACCCGTGTTCCAGGCTAGGAATTGGGCAGACGTGATACCAGCGTTGCTCTCGATGGTGGAGCACTGGTCACCGCTCGCAATCAAGTAGTATTGGCTGCATGTATCCAGCGTGCCGGGCTGTAGAGGAGATGGCACGGTTGACACTGGGTTGGTACCACCGGCAATACACACGTAGTAACCGACCAGGATATTGGTACAATCGGCGTTCACGCCCGTGTTCCAAGCCAGGAACTGGGCAGATGTGATACCAGCGTTGCTCTCAATCGTGGAGCACTGGTCACCACTAGCAATAAGGTGGTACTGGGTGCAGTCATCCTCTGTGCCGGTCATGAGCGGAGAGGGGATTGATGAGGCGACGGCAGAGCCGCCAGCAATACAAACGTAATAGCCGACGAGGATGTTGGTGCAGTCGGCATTCACGCCCGTATTCCAAGCCAAGAACTCAGCGGAAGTAATACCGGCGTCACTCTCGATCGTGGAGCATTGGTCACCACTAACGATCAGGTGGTAGCCGGTGCAATCGTCCTCGGTGCCAGTCATGAGTGGCGAGGGGATCGACGAAACCACCGTGCCAGAGCCGCCGGCGATGCACACGTAGTAGCCCAGCTCAATGTTGGTGCAGTCGGCGTTAACGCCGCTGTTCCAGGCCAAAAACTGTGCCGACGAAATGCCCGCATCACTTTCAATGGTCGAGCACTCATCACCCTGCACAACCAGGTGGTAGCCCGTGCAGTTGGCCAGCGTGCCGGGCTGCAGCGGCGAGGGCGGGCCCGTGGGGTGCCGCCGCCGCCCACGCAGAGGTAGTCGCCCAAGTAAATGTTAGCGCAGTCCGTGCTGACGCCCGAGTTCCACGCAAAGAACTCAGCGGCGGAGATGCCTGCGTCTGCCTCTATGGTGTTGCAGCTGTCACCGGCCGCGATGAGGTGGTACAGCGAGCAGTTGTCAAAGGTGCCCGGCTGCAAGGGCGATGGGATGCCCGTGGCTGTGCCGACCACAGCCAGTGATGAGGTCGTCGTCGTGACAAGGACCGTCGTCGACGCCGTCGTCGTCGACGTCTTCGACGTGGTGGTCGAGCTCTGCTTGAACGTCGTGGTGGCACCGGGGACGCCGACGCAGACGTAGAAGCCTGTGATCAAGCCCAAACAATAGCTGTCCAGCGCCGGGTTCCACGCAAGGAACTCGTCGCTGCTCAGGCCGTACTTGCCCTCAATGGTCGAGCACGAGTCGCCCTTGGACACAAGATAGTAGGCATCGCAGTTGGCTGCCAGGCCAACCTGGGTCGGGCTAGGAGCACCCGTGGTCGCCGCTGAGGTCGTAGAAGTTGACGTGGCCGACGTGGCTGACGTTGTCTTGGTTGTGCTGGGCCACACGCTTGGATACGTAGAAAAGGATGTCGTGAAGCTCGAGGGCCCACCGGTCTCAATGGAGATGCTGACCGACGTCGCGCTGCGGTCGGGGCCGACCGTAGACCCAGCCGACGCGCCGGAGGAAGAGCCGCCTGAGACAGTACCAATGACGCAGCAGAGCGTGTCCTCGGGAATGTCTACGGTGCAGTCGATCGTGGGGTTGAGCGCCTCGAACTGCGCCTCGGACAGGCCCCAGCCGCTGGAGAACTCCTCACACGTGACGTTGGCGTCGGCTGCGATCTCAAAGACACAGTCCACGGTGCGGGCCATGATGGCAAGGCCCACGGACGGGACCGAGGGCGGCGCCGAAATGGCCATCGCCGAGGCGAGCATGGGGCCCACGGCCAGAGCCGCAAGCACCGCAAAAGAGGCACGCGTCATGATGAGTTGAAGACGGATGATGAAAGACAATAAAAGAGTGACAGTTTTGGGGGGGGAAAAGAAAGACTCGGCCAGACAGCCAGGGAAGAGCAGAACAAAACAGACGGACTAGTAGCGAGACAAAGTCTGTCGAGGCAGAGAGTGTCTAGAGATACTAGAGTCTCGTCTTGGCTGGTATCTCTCGTGATTCGTGATTTTCCTGCCAATGGCTACACCTTGGCATATATAGTAGCTCGCTTGGAGATGTGAGGTGCAGCTGGGCACGGTTGGCACCCGCCCGACAGTTGTTCACGTACGGAGGCGCATGCACTTACAACTTAAAGATGCTACGCAAAAATGGCAGCGTAGGTGGGGGGGTGAGGGGTGAGATTAACAAGAGGATCCATGGGAATGGGATGGGTAGATTGCGCCCCCGTCTGCTTGGGACGAATTTCCTTTTGCATATGGCTGACGTTTGCTGTTTACTCTGCCATCGCCAGGCGTGGCTTTCTCCCTTTGCATCCTATTCTGAGTCTCATTTTCTTGTACGGAGTACTACGAGCTCTTACTTTGAAGTTTTTCCTACGTACCCTCTATTAACGTTCCCACTCCGGCAAGGCTTACATGTGCTGCCATCGTCATCTGCTTTCTGCCACAATCATCCGCCACACTCCTTCCATCATACCTTCCTTTTTGGCAATTAATTTGATGTCTTTTTGCATGTGTTGTTGACGGATATCATGATCGTCCCCGAACGCCTCCACTGTGTGTTGATGCGCGTCTTGGAGGATCAAATTCGCGCTGATTGAACCCGCCTGAGCCACCATCAAAGTCCATGTGGTCAGGCATTGCTTAAAGAGGTGGAAATAGCATTATGAAGCACACCGTGAGCACGGAGTATTGCTTCCGGAGTTCTCGCTTACACCGGCCAGGATCCTTCCTCAGCCCAGTATTCCCACAGGTAAGATCTGCGAGAATAATCCACCAGGAACCCGATAGCTACGATATGAGTATTCTACAGCGACGACATCGAGAAATATATCTTCACACATAGAGTAGTAGACGAGTATGTGTGTGTTATATTAAAATGGGAGGAGTTGAAACGAAGACAAAATACCGAGAAACCTCACTATTTATTGATTGTGACTGTGGCGTTCGACCCGTTTGTATTCCGTACTGTACGACAGATACTCTTTTTTATTCCGTACTGTACGATAGATAGTCTTTTTTAATCCGCACTAAATTCAACCTTAACCATAAACGTAAACGAAAACTGCTGACAGAAGCCAGCCCCTTATTTTGGCTCTTTAAGCTTCCTAAATACTTATGTTTATGTCCCCCTGGCGCGCTATCATGCGTGTCATTGCCCTATTAGGACGCCTGTACAATTGTCCCTTTATGCTATTTTACTCGTATTCGCTGTTTTGGGGGGCTTTTCTTTGTAGAGAGACTCCCCTATTTCCCCTGAGATTCTCCGCTACCCAGCAGTACTTGACTGGCCAGACTCATGGCTCTTGTAAGGATGCAACTCCTATCTGTCCATTGTCAGTGGAGACTGTTGCCAGAGCCAAAATGGCAAGGTCATCTGGTTCACCAGATCCTAGATCCTACAAGGAACAGATCCCGGATTTTTCTGGTCCGTTTTCGGGATTTTGGTGGCAACCATCTCATCCTTTCCAGTTTACATATTACCCCGTCCAGGAAGCGGTACTGCCGCACAGCCTATTGCATTGCCTAAAGTACATGATTGCAACCTCGCAGAAAGTAGATACCCCTGACAAGTGCAGTCACTGGGAGTCTCCGACTACCAGGAACAATGCAGTCAGATGTTGTCAGAAAGGAGCAGGTTGTAGGAGGAAAGGTGGCCTGAGGCAACCAAGAAAAACATGTGGGGTCGGTGACCCAAACCTGCCACCTAAATTAGCATAGATGCCATGGTCTCTGGCCTCTCCAGATCAACACACCAAAATTCATCTGACAAGTACCAGGACCTGCTTCTGCAAGAGCATGGATCTTACGTATGTCTTACCACCCGCGAGCCATCTGTCTTCCTGTATTAATTCATAACTGGCCTTGCCGGGAATTGATTTTGGGACCCTTTGTTTTCCGTCGCTGCATGTATTTCACCACCTCCTTCTGTTCCTCTGCCTTTGTCTGTTCGGCCCTTTTCCCCAATCCTTCTAATAAGTCCCACCAGAACCCCTGTCACTGTAGACCTTGCCAGTTGCCTTTTCTGGTAGCTCCTTTACATGTCGCATTTCTCGGCTGCTCGTTTATCTCGAGTCTTGTGATGTCGCCGCCTTATCAAGTCTTACTTAGTGATTGTTTATGTGTATTCTATTCTTATTCCCTTTGATCTTCTACTGACATTGAAAAGTCAGAATGGGCTATTAGGCGACGGAAAGAAGCTCCCCAGGAAGCATTGGCCTTGTTGTGATCTGCGCCACACAGTAGTCACCACTGCTGCCGTTGTATTTACAAGTACTCCGTATGCGGTATTGCACCGTGGTTGGGGTTTTTTAAACTCCTAATAAAGGCAAAGTAAACATCGCCAAGAGAGAGGACATAGGCCCCAAGATGTCGATTGAGCTAACTGTTGACATCAGCTCGGCCCCAGCCTTGGCGAACCATTGAAGACGACTTCGAGCCTTGTGGATCACGGAACAGGTGCCACATTTGTCTTTCCTTACCAAGCTCGCCCTTGATTTTTCCGAAAGAACGAACCACCGCCAACACTGAAAATATGACTCCTGAAAAGATTTTCACAAATATCTTTCATCCTTCTTTTACAGGTTCATTCGCATGCATTGCACAAGTTTTCCGACGCCAGATTTTTTTTACCGTTTACTTTACTATTGATAGCACAATACAACTAAACACGGGGAAATCCACAGGCGTGAGACTCCCATGAACACACGCGCCAATAAAAAGATCGGATGCCTTTCCCGGATGGTTTAGTCCGGTGCTTCATGGAGCAACCGCACTTATAAAGTGGCGTTTTCAAATACTCGTAGAAATAGGATTTATACCGACTACACACATGGACAAATGCGACAGTACACGGAAGAATGGCGTAGGAAGAGGGAGGATCAAACGTTGTCAGAAATGAAATTGAAATAGGACGGCACGCTGAACACTCCACCACGGGGAGGGGTGTCGTTTACAGATGGGAATAGGATCGTGGCTTTGCATTCTACATAGCCTTGGGACAGTACGAGCACTCCGGTGACTACGATATGCGCGATACGCATCAGTCATTGACTATCCCAGAGACGTGAGGGCTCTTGAGGCTGCACTGGCATAGCTGATGTGCCCTGCAGAGTGCTCCACGGCGGTCTGTGATGTGATATAATGTCACGGTTGTCCCTCCATATCGACCACTATCTCGGATCGAGAAAAGACACCAAAGGCATTTTCTATTGTCTCTCGGCTCTCTTGGCTCTTTCAGCCCTCCATTCTTTTCGTCTCCTCTTGGAGACATCTTTTTCCTTCTCGGCCTTGCGCTTGGTTGTATTTTCCGTCTTTGGCGGTACGGCTCTTTCCAAGACTTCGGCACACTCCGTGCCTTCCCTTCCTTTTTGAACCTCATTGGGTCGTGCCTTCCGTCTTCGGTGGTCTTGGCCTCTTTCCTACCTTCTGCCCCTTAGTTTGTCCTCGCCCCGCTTCACGATGTTTCCCTCATGGATGACGTCCACGGCGGTAGCCAGCATCATGCTGCTGTCGTCGGGGCTCATCAAGCGGCGTCGAAGCCGGTTTCAAGCTCCGTCAGCCCGCGTCGCCCAGCTACCAGAGCCGCAAACAACAACTGCCCGCCGTCGTGTGCCGTCACCGGCTTTGACCCGGCAAACTGGCCCATCTACAACAGCATCCAGGATTTAGGCAGATGCCAGGAGACCATCTTCTACCACATGTCGCTCTACGACACTGTTGACGACTGGTTCCCGACACAACCGCGTCTACGCATGCAAGTCGTACGGCTCCCTGCCCAGTCCTGGCCCGGCCTCCTCGACCATGGACGTCCAGCAAACCGTGGCCAACGCCACCTTCACGGTTGGTCACTGGGACGAGAACGCGCCGGATGGCATCGACTTGCGTACGCTGTCCAGCTCGGTGCGCAAGATGCTCAACGCCGGCTATCAGATCACGAGGGGCGGCCCGGTGTCGGCTGCCTCGACCACGAAGCGGCCCCAAGTCCTGTTTGCGCAGAACACGCAGGCACGGTCGGGCTCTACGTCGGCAAGGACGTCCAGAGCATTTCATACGTTGTGGACGCCCTCCAGGGCCTCGAGGCTACGCTGACTGCCAATAACGATACCACCGGAACGGTGGCCATGGAGCTGTGCGGCACCAAACTACGACGCCGACCACGTTATTGGCTTCATTGCCACCAGCAACACGTCGTTTGCGCCCGTGCAGCAGGTGCTTCAGTCGTGGTACAACGCGACCTGTCTTGACTTCAACTCCACGCAAACGTTCACCAGCCCCGTCGGCTATACAGCACCCTTGACTGTCTCGTCGGGCGGTCTGAACAGCACTGCGTCCAACTCGACGCTAGGTGCACGCAATGCCCACCTGCATGCCCACGAGAAGCGCACGCGCTTCCATGCGCGTCAGGCTCTGGCACCGCGTGCGGACTGCACCACGATCCAGGTCGTCAGTGGTGACTCATGTGCTACTCTTGCCTCAAAGTGTGGTATTTCGGCGGCCGACTTCACCACGTACAACCCTAGCTCGACTCTCTGTTCGACCCTGGTTGCCGGTGAGCACGTCTGCTGCTCGGCCGGTACCCTGCCTGACTTTGCTCCCTCGCCCGAAAGTGATGGCTCGTGTTATTCCTATGTTGTTGGAATGGGCGACAACTGCGCCGTTCTCTCTGCCAACTACGATTTGACCAATGAACTCATTGAGAGCTTCAATAACGACACCTGGGGATGGGAGGATGTGATAACGTTCTTCTCGGCGCTGTCATCTGCCTCAGTACCGGCGCTCCTCCCGTTCCGGCCATCCTGGCCAACGCTGTTTGTGGTCCCCAGACGCCCGGCACCGTTATTGCCCCCACAGACACGTACAACTTGTCTGGCTTGAACCCTTGTCCTCTCAATGCTTGTTGCAACATTTGGGGCCAGTGCGGTACCACTGACGATTTCTGTGTGGATACTAGCCTGGGTCCTCCGGGCACGGCCGCGAACGGTTCTTACGGCTGTATTTCTAACTGCGGCACTGAAATCGTTACTGGCCCTGCTCCCGCAAGCCCCATCGTGCTTGGTTACTACGAAGGCTACGCATGGACCGTTCCTGTCTTTACCAGGATATCTCGCAGCTGCCGGCGGGCCTGACGCACGTTCACTTTGCCTTTGGCACACTGGATCCAACCACATATGCTGTCTCCGTCGGCTCCTTGGCTAGTGGTTTCGAGTTTGACAACTTTTGTGAAGCTTGGCTCCGCCTTCCACCGTGTTCTTACCATTGGCGGCTGGTCTTTTTCCACAGATCCCTCCACGTACTTCATCTTCCGGGATGGTGTCACGTCGGCCAACCGTGTGGCCATGGCGACGGCCATTGCGAACTTTATCACCCAGAACGACCTGGACGGTGTCGACATTGATTGGGAATATCCTGGTGCGCCAGACATTCCAGGCATTCCGCTGCTAGCACGGACGACGGTGCGAACTACCTCGACTTCCTCATTATCTTGAAGAACCTCCTGCCCGGCAAGACTGTCTCTATTGCCGCTCCTTCGTCGTACTGGTACTTGAAGAACTTCCCCATCCAGGAAATCAAGCGAGGTCATCGACTACATTGTGTACATGACTTACGACCTTCACGGCCAGTGGGACAGCGGCAACAGCTACTCCCAAGATGGTTGCACCTCCGGTACCTGCTTGCGCAGTCACGTTAACCTGACGGAGACGCTCAACTCGCTGTCCATGGTCACCAAGGCTGGTGTTCCTGCTGCCAAGATCATTACCGGTGTGACTAGTTACGGTCGTTCCTTTGGTATGACGGACCCCAACTGCTACGGTCCTGAGTGCACGTACGGCGGTACTGCCAGTGACTCCACGGCTACCCCCGGCCCTTGCACAGTGACTGCTGGCTACCTTGCCGACGCTGAGATCTATGAGATCATTTCCGGTGTCGCGTCGGACATTACCAAGCGGCAGTCGCTCTCGAGCCGTGTCAACCAGTACTACACAGACGAGAGCAGCAACAGCCAGATTCTGGTGTTACGATACCGATCAGTGGTCTCGTTCCTGACGCCAGAACTACTCGTTGGTCGTAAGGCCATCTACAACGCGCTTGGCATGGGTGGCTCGGCTAACTGGGCCGTCGATCTCGAGACGTACAACGAGCCCCCAGGCAGTGTGCCCACTTGGTCCCAGTTCCTCGAAGCAGTCAACCTGGGCCTCGACCCCTGTCTGAGCTGTCTGTCGACCCCTCGGCTATCAGCGGCAACTGGACGACTCTGACTTGCACGGACCCAGCTGTCGTCGATGCCACGACCATGACGCCCGAAGAGCGCTGGGCGGAGCTGGATGGCATCGATGCATGGAACGACGTCATCAACATCTGGACTACTGTGGACCGATGCGGCCGGTGGAATCTACCTCAGCGAGTCTATTTCCAACTCGATCAACGGACCCGAAGACTCCAACTGTGGTGTGCTTGGTGCCACTAGCAACTGCGATACTATCAAGCTCTGCAATGACTTTGCAGGCACCACGGACTCCGGCCCGCTGCTTACGAGCTGTGGAACTCGCTCGTTTACGTTCACGAAATGTACGAGACCGTGCACGACACCATTGTTCAGGCCGCAGCTCTCTACTTGGACCTACGTACGCCTCGTTTGAGGATACTTTTGCCCCCGTGCCTCCCCCAGACACCACCTGGTCGACGATTCTCACTGCTCTGATTAGTTTCGGCTCTTCCTTGATCGTGTCTTCCGCATTCACCAACCTGATTAGCGAGATCCCCGCCTTTGCGGCGGCTGCTGTCAAATCAGACACTGTTATCCAGGACAACCTGCACAACGTCGTCAGTGGCGTGCAGACATTTTGGTGCTGGTCTCACGGCCCTTTACGTCAAGGCAAACGCTGGTTCGTGGACGACCGTCAGCCAAGAACACCATGTCTGCGTACCTGGGTCTGGCTGTCAACCACTGGCCAACCTGACCGAGTACCAGCTGTTCCCAGATTTTCAGTGGCACGGATGACACATTGCCCACCCTGTCAAGCCTGATTTCCGGAGGCCAGATGCTTGAGGGCTCAGGCGGCAGCCCCCAGATGGGCACATCCAGCTCCACGACCACGATGATCGAGGCAGACATCTTGCTCGCGTTCTACTCCATGGCCATCCCCGCTGTTTGGGGCACGAGGCCCTGAACGCATTTGTTATGGACACCGGCTCGGACTGCAGCGACCTCAGCGTGGCTGACGAGTATATCGACTCAAGCACCCAGAAGACAACCCAGGCCTGTATCGACGACCATCTTTACTTCCTGGTGTACCCCAAGGGTGTTGCCCGGCAAGACTGTGACGACGACGATGACACTGAAGACGAATGTACTGTGGATACCAAGTTTTCGGCCCCCGACGGCGCCAGCTCGCTTGACGGCACCCAGTGGGGTGGTATTACTGTCACGCAGCTCGTTAATGGCTCGGTGCGCTCGTACCAGGCCAATGGCAATGCCAACGGCGGTGCTGCGCTTGATCCCACGTCGACCACGTCTCTCACGAGCCTGGTCAACCAGGACATCACCACGCCCGGCTACATCAACTTCCCCGTCTGCTCTGGCGAGTTCGCTTTCAGCGTCTGGCTCAAGGACAGTGATCGCACGCTGCCCAACTGGCCTTGCTACGTTGCTCCACCAAGAGCGACTGTCAGTCGTCGAGCTTTATTGACGAGACCAGCGACGGCTCGCCCTCTGTGGATGACTGCATGCAGATTGTCAACAACATCATTGGCACCAACGGCGAGTGGACGACGCAGGTTGTGGGCAAGAACCAGCGCGAGCTGGTTTCGTACGGCAGCTGTAAGTTCGGCGTCCAGGCCACCGACGAGCACGGCAACGTCAACTTCCAGGTTGCGGCGGTCAGGATATCGTCGACATTCATCACGGACTCGATCAGCAAGTTTTGGTGGTAGCGGCAAGATCGGTGCCAAGGGCTACATGGACTGTGATGGTAACATCAACTCGCAGGACATTGAGTGGGGGCATCTACTAGATGACAAAACACGTCGGCTGCGAACCTGCCCCAGTATGATGGTGATGGGTGCGGGGAGAAATGCTTGGGGTGTGATTGTGAGCAGTTGTTTTGGCGGGTGGAGGAGTTCTGGTGGCGATGCCATGTTAGGCTTTGGCATAGGAGTGTTTTTTTTTTGTTCTTCTTGTATTTGGCAGTGGCTTTTGTCTGCCTGACGTTTTCTTGACTTTCGTCACCTCTATAATTTCCTTTGTCCGAACACAACATGTTTTGAGCGAATGCCGGTGCTGCACAAAATATTTAATTCGAGTGAGAAGAAACGCTACAGCGAGACAGTGAACAGATAGGCACTTGTGTTTAGAAGCCAGAATATGCTGGTAGTGTCGGCATAAGTGTTGCCTTGCATCACATAGCCCGGGATGAATATAACTAGAAAAGCTGTCCTGGGAGATGGTGTTTGTCGTGACGGCTGGTTCCATTGTGGTCATGTCTCGCTTGCCTGCCATCTCTCAGCAGGAACCCCATTTCATTGGGCTTTACGAACCACATTGACACCGCTGATGATCCACCACAGTTGTCACTATTCGTTTAGCGTGCTGGCTGGGTTGTGGACGTGTGGATGCAGCCTCAACCTGTATACACAAAGTTTCCGGCTGTGATCATATTTATTTAAATTTGTGATTGGATGTTCTGTGAGCGTAGATGTCCCTGTATATGTTTGTATTCCCATACCGAGGAATACACGGATTCCAAGAGTGACAGCAAAGGCAAAAACGAAAGGGCTCCACCGGGGATCGAACCCGGGACCTCGTGCAGTTGTTTGTCTGCAGAAACCCAAAGCACGAATCGTACCACTAGACCATGAAGCCGCTTAGAGAAGGCACAGCAGGCTGAGGGGAAGACAAATTAAAGCTGAAGGAGGACCTCGCAACAGCGACGAGAAGGGAGGCCAGTGATGCTGCCGCGGCCCCCCAGAGTCGATGGAGAAAAAGACAAACAGGATGACGACGACGACATCTCGCTGCAGGACGTTGAGTGTATATTAACACAAGAACGCCGAGCAGGCGATACGCAGATCAACACAACGCCATGTCCAGCGCTAACAGAGTATGCTTAGTCGAGCTCGAGGATGCGGATCTGAACGTTGTCGAGCCGCTTACAGGGCTTCTTCGCGCTACATTAAGTTGTCGGCCGAGCAGGCTTGACACGCCCTTGGCACTTGCAGACGCCTTGGTGAAGTTTTGGTAGCGATAACGGGCTGCTTGTCTAGCGTTTTAGTGTTTTAGTGGCGCTGTGGTGCGAAACAGGACACTACAAGTGCCAAACAATAAACGGTAGTATTCTTTAAAAAAGGGTCACGGTATTTTTATTTTTTCTACGCTTTATATTCAGTCTGCACTGATCCTTGATTGGTTTACATTCAGTCTTATTTGTCAATTAATTGTTTAAATTCATCTTCCGTGATTGTAGTCGGTATTATCTGTCTGAAAGAGAAATGGAAAAAACTGCCAACAGGGAAGAATTTAGGAAGTGGAGATGAACTCACTTTGATGAAAAAGCAATCAAAGAAAATACTCCCGTTCGGCAAGTCTACCACCAACCAGGGCGTCAATTTTCTCAAATCAGCAATAAATCAGCGCTGGTTATGTATCATTGCCTTGTCCTGTTTTATTGGCTCGTCTTTGGTTCGGTGGCCTGCTGTTTGAAGTCCAACCAAAATGCCACTACCGGGTTCGTTTCCTATTTTCATCATTTCACTCACACCAGACTGCTAGAACACCAGCCGTGGCCTGGTTGAGGTCACCCAGTGCTGCATCGCCATGCTGGCAGCTACCAGCTTCAACGTTGGTGCCAACGATATGTTCGACTAGATCCACGATACATATTTGGTGCTCATCAAAATATTCCGGAAGCGGTCAACTGTGCGCCTCCTGTGCAACAGCCAGTTTTATCTTTGGTGGCTAGCTGGTGACAACAACTTTGTGAGGAATGGGATGATATGTTATGTTCAACATGCTGTACTGGAGATGGAGAATCGTTTTTATTTTAATGTGAATTGGTTTGGATATCATTCATTTTTGCAATGCATTACTCAGACAAATATGATTTGGTTTGGGGCTCTAAGCGAAGACGTTGTGTGTTTTTTTAGTATTCTGTTCACAGGCCGTTAGCGTCCAAAAAATGATGCAAATTTGATTTGATTATGTCCTTTTCTTCATACCATTTCTTTCAGTTTTTTTTAAAGAAAAATGTAAGGACAAGCCACGTCAAAAGAAACTTTTAGAATCATACAGATCCTTTAACATAGTCCAAGTTGTCGTTGTCTAAAGTTATCCAACGCGTGGGCGTCTCGTGACTACTTCGACATCGCCTGCTCCCAAAACACTCCTAAAACAACCACGCATACGCAAATGCATACAAGCAATTACACTCTTTCAACATTCAAAGTTGCCTTGGTCATCACTTTGAGGTCTCGTGAAGTGTTAGACTTCACCTTTTTTTTCCAGATCAGTCCTTGCGTTGCACTCTCTCATATTTCACTACTTTCCACTGATCTCATCATCAGACCTCACTAACTCCGGCCACAATTTCATTTGAGACTCAACACCACGTCCGAGGACATTACAATCAAGTCAGATATCTGAACGTAACTATCTTCACTTTTGAATTTCTGCTCTCTTTCCCTTGAATGAAACGAAAACTTTCAACACCATATGCTTACCCTTCTCGCTTCTATTGCTCATACTTCTTTATTCAATTGTCCCAAGACAGTTCTCAGCTTCTTCTTCCTCTTCTTTCTTTTGACAACTTCTTCTTGCTTTCTTCCAAACGTGGTCCTTTGAATCAAACCTTGTAAGTTTGTACCAGTTTACACCATTACTTCTTGAAGCAAGCTCTGATTTGTTGTCTTTACAGAAAATATCCAACATCCACACCATCCCCCCCCCCCCCCCCTTGCCATTGTCAAGACAAATGTAGTATGGAAGACGGCTCGGACAAGGGCAGCATGGACGTTGATAGAGTGCTGGAGCCTTCTGGCTTGGTAGAGATCGACGACGACAAGACCATCACTGATGTGGATGACGACGCTACCATCTCCGATGCTCACTCAGATCGAGGGCAAGACGTCTCGATGGCAGAGCCTGCCACGAAACTGAAGTCAGAGTCAGGCCCCGAGCTAAGAACTCTCAATCCAGCAAACCTCAAGCCAACAAGCCCAGAACCAGCACCAGAGCCCTCACCAGATCTAGCAGGCAAATCAAGCACGGCCGTGCCAGTTGCTTCCCTTCTCCTCAGTCCCACTTTACCTGGGGAGATAGACCACCCTCACGACAATCCTCCCTTCCCCGTCGACGAGAAAAACGAAAATCCGCAGCAGCCGGGCGAGAAAACCGTCTCGAACAACATTTCTGCCACAGAGTCGGGACAAGATACGGCTATCCCTGCTGCTCTCGTTGCCTTTGGTCCTATCCCGCCTGTAGGAGCCGAAGACAAAAGCGTCAAGTTGCCTTCCATCGCTGAAAAAGGCAACGAAATACCACCGCCAGACACAGTTTCTTCTGTTGCCTCTCTTCTCTCTGGCCCCATCCCTTCTGAGAAACTGGATGGTTCACCCGCCTTCGCCGAGATGAACAAAGAAAAGCCACCGGACACGGCTGAGAATCTCAGCCTCGGCCACACCAACACACCATGTGCACCAAATGATGGACTGCATGAACAGGAGCAAGCCCCGGAGATGTTTGCTGGCATCGACTTGAACAAGATTGATGTCAGCACCATTGATATGAATCAATTGTGCGAGGACAATGCCTTCTCCATGGACATTGTCGGCCACGATGGCAATGGCGAAGACACTACTCCACAGAGCCCCCAAGCAAGCAAGATGGCAATCGACAATCTAATGGAGACCCCGACTATGGACTTAGCAGGTGCACTCGAGGCCGAAAAGCTGGGCGGTAATGTCAATTCGTGGTTGGACGAGCTGTCTGCTCCAGACGATGCGCCCCTAGGCCGTGATACTGCGCCAAACAATGCCACCGCCGAGTTGCAAGACACTCCCATGGTAGATGTGCCTATGGCTGAGGCCGCTCCAGGCAACATGCCAGCCAACACCCAGTCCAGGTCACAGCTCCGGCTTCAGCACCACTGATTCCACCTCCAGTCTCTGTCGAGGATGCTGTCCTTACGCATCTTGTCGAGGCCGTGCAATCCCCTCAACATCCGAGCCACAAAATGATGATGGAGTCCTGCCTGACATGCCTGCAGTCGACGAGGGGGGGTCTTTGTTTGTCGACATGCTGCCACAGATTGACCCAGACGTCAACGACCTGCTAGACCTCGGCCGGGGCCTGGATCTTGGTCCGGTGGAAAACATGCAGCTCCTCGCCGATGCGCCCTTGCCCGGCTACGCTGGCACAGTGTCGACACGATGCCCGAGGAGCAGGCCATCCGTGTGCTCGAAGAGGCTGTCGGCACGGCTATTCGGGTCGGCCGTGAGGCGGCAGATGTGCTGCAAAAGGACAACAGCGGTCTCGATCTCGGCCTCGCCGGCATGGACAACTCCCGCCTCGACGTAAACACATGGTTGGGCGAGATGGCGTCCATATACAAGGCGCAAGACGAATTTCAAGTGATAGTGGGGTGTCTCGGGCGCCACGGGGGCGGGCAAGACCACAATGATCAATGCGCTGCTAGACACGCACGAGCTACTGCCCTCGGGCAGTGACGGCGCGGCAACGTCGACCGTATGCCTGGTGCACAAGAACGCGGACCTGGTGGCTAAGCACAAATTCAAGGCCGTGGTCACGTTCAAGGACAAGACGAGCGTCCGCAAGTGGCTGGATCCAATCATGCAGGATGTGAAGATCTACTACGCGAACAAAAAGGAGAGAAACAACAAAAGGATGAGGAGGAGGAGGAATCAGACAGTGATGAGAGTGAAGAGGGCGCCGACAAAAGCAGCAACGGAGAGTTTGTCTCGGCAGTGGGAACAACAATGACACGTCGATCGCAGAGACTTAAGGACAATGCTGCACAGCCAGGACGAACAATGAAGCAGAGGAAGAGATTAATCTTCGAGGAGGAGGAGGAGGAGGAAGAACGATGAGGACGTCATTGACACACAGACCCTTCACGACAAGCTCAAGTCTGTGAAGGGTGTCTTTGGCCTCGGCCTCGAGGAACTCGAGGGCTGGACAGCCCAAAAGCTACTCGATCAGAAAGAGTTTCCAATTGTTCAGTGCATTGGCAAGACCAGCAAGACCAAGACGATTCTCAGCGACAACCAACAGCAGTTTTCCAAGGCGGTCCGGACCTACCTGGACAGCCGGCCTCTAGGGCCGGACTTTAATTTTAACGACTACGATGGGACTGGAGAAGAATCTGATGATGACAATGAGAAGAAGGAGGAGGAGGAAGACGACAAAGATGAAGAGGAGGAGGAGGAGGAAGACGACAAAGATGAAGGGAGGAGGAGGAGGAAGACGACAAAGATGAAGAGGAGAGGAGGAGGAAGACGACAAAGATGAAGAGGAGGAGGAGGAGGAAGACGACAAAGATGAAGAGGCGGGAGGGCAAAGCGGAAAACGAGGACGCCGTCGATAATGACAAGAAAGCCTGGACCTTGCCCACAATGCTGTGGCCTCTTGTCCACCAGGTCGACATCTACCTCTCTACGGCGCCGCTGCTGGAAAACGGCATCGTGCTCGCGGACGTGCCCGGCCTTGCCGACGCCAACGAGGAGCGGGCCACAGTTGCTCGCGAGATGTTCAACCGGCTCGACATCACCATGATCGTGGCGCCCGTTATCCGCGCCACGGATGACGCCACGTGCGCGGAGATGCTGTCCCAGCATGAGACGCTCCACCTGCGGCTCAACAACCGGCTGGCCCGGCGCAGCTTTTGTGTCATCTCGTCCAAGACGGATGACATAAACTGGGAGAACTACCTGAAGCATGACGTGAATATTACCACGGACAGTGCCCTAGATCGCAAACTGTCGCGTATATTAACCTGCTCGAGGAGCGAGGCCAGAATGTGAGAGACCAGATCAGCAACATCAAGCATCACATGGTCCAGCTCCAGGGCGACCACGAGATCAGCGAGGCCATTGGCAATGTGGACGGCAAGACGGTCTACCAGATGAAGAAGATAGAGACCGAGACACTCCCGGGCCTAAAGAAACAGTGTGATGCGTTTGGCGCGGCGCTGGACCACTACCAGGGCCTGCTATGCTTCTCGGCGACCGCGTGGCGCAACACCAAGGTCCGGCGCATTATCCAGGAGAACTTCCGGCAGCGGACGGAGACGTTGATCCGGGCCAAGGGCAAAAAGAAGTCACAGAAGGAGAGCACTGTCGTCAAGGAGGGCGAGACCATTGACGTCCTCCCGGTGAGTGCCGGTGCGTATTGGGACGTGCGGAAGCACGACATGCGCAGCTACGGCTGCAAGCCCAAGCTCGGCTACCCGGAGGCCCGGTTCTCGGGCATCCCGGCAGTTCGGGCGTGGATCCGGGCGGCCACAATCCCCATGCGCCAGCGCCATGCGACGTCCCTTTTAAAGCGTCTGTCCGTCCTCCTGGTGCAGCTCAAGACGGCATACGGGGGACCGTCCACCACCACCACCGCAGAGGACCCAGGGTCGTCTCCCACAACCGCAGCCCTCTTCGAGACACCTCGCCTGCCCGACCAGGGGGCCCCAGCAGCTCTCGTATCGGAGAATCCCCACGAGGACGTCAAAAAGATTCTGCAGACGTTTGACAAGATCCTCGGACGTAACATGAACGCCTGTGCGGAAAATCTCTTTGAGCGGGTCAAGACGTGCAACCCCAGCATTGTCAAGAGGAAGAAGCAGGCTGGGGAGGCCGGCGAGACCGGCGAGGCCGGCGAGGCCGGGGAGCTGGGGAGGCTGGGGAGGCTGGGCAGCCCGCACCCGGCCACGACGGCGATTGTGGTGCGGCCACCGCCGACCGTCCACGACGACGAATTTCAAGCCGCCGTGCCGGGACCGTATTATTGCCGCCGTCAAAGAATGGCCGTTCCGGCGAATGTTTAAGAACGACCAGGCCCGTGGTGGCGTAGGGGGCGGTAGAGGCCGAGCTGATGCACCCTCGCGACCTGCTTCGTCCCCGATATCAAGGGCAGGCCAGCCAAGATGGCCTGGGCCACACACGCCGCCATCATCCGGCGCAATGGTGGGTACTACGTCAGCAAGGGCAAGATTCCGGGCCAGTACACGTGGATGCGGTCCATGGCGGGCCTGGTTGTCACGGATATTGTCCAGTTCTGGAAGAGGCCATGCACTCGCATCTGCCACAGGAGACGGCGGCGGCCCGCGACATGCTGCTGGATGCCTGGGACCGCGCGCTCACCAGCCTGCGCGCGTACCTGCCGGCGTACTTCCGCAGGACGACCACGCCTTTCTGGGCGAGCAGCTGCTAGCCCTGCACGCCATCCGTGACTGCATCATCGACGGCGTCCAGCTGGCCATGGATGCCATGGCCAAGCAGGCCAAGACGGTGCTCAACGCTGTCGAGGACGTGCTCGTCCAGGGCTGGGCGCCGCAGTTTGCCAGGGCCAGCCAGGAGAGCGGCAAGGGCGTCTTCAAGACGCGGCAGCGGATGCTCGAGGGGTTTGCCAGGATGAAAACGACGCCGCTGGTGAAAAAGGCGCTCCACGTGCTGGATCAGCAATTCAACAGCAACCTCGTCGACTTTGAGCAGCAGCTGAAAATGTTCTGGTCAGAGGGCGAGGCGCGGATCAGCAGCAGTTGCGGGCCATCCTTCAACGTGTCGGCCATGGAGGCGAAGGAGGAGGAGGAGGAGGCGATGCAGGCACAGACGGGTTTGGATCAAACAGACATCGCGCCGCAAATGGATGCGCGGGCACGGCGCATCAATGCGCTGTTCCACCAATGGGAGGGTGACTGGAAGGCCCCTGAGGCGTACACATATGTTGTGTCCGGTGCAGGTGGTGGTGGAGGTCGCAACGGCAAGAATGCCGGCGTGTCCATGGAAGCCATGCCGACAGAGTATATTCCGCTGCCACCGAGCGTGAGCATCGAGACGCTGTTGCCAGACTGCGTCGATGAGACGGGCGACGAAGACGAGGACGGGGATGATGATGCGTTGGACGCCGAGTTGAAAGATATCAAGCAGGCAAAGCCACGCAAGCGAAAGGCTGCCGGCGCAGCAGGAGGGGGGAAAGGAAAAGCGGCACCAAAGAAAAGAAAGGCCGCGCCCAAGAAGCCAAGACAACCCAAAGCTCCCAAAGCGCCAAAAGCCTCAGCTGCTGCCGGGTCATGTCGTGGGGGGAAGGGTGGACGAGGCGGTCGTGGAGGTAGAGGGCGAGAAAGGGTTGACGAGTGCTTACAGTAGAAGATCAATGGCTGTTTGGCGCGGACTGCTCTGTGTTTGTCGGTGATTTTTTTTTATTTACGGTTATCAAATGTGCAGTTGAAGCATATTGTTTTCTCTCCTTTCATGATTTTCAAGTTACTTGCTTCTTGACTTTTCTTTAGTTCAGGTACGAACTAATATTTCTAAAATTATCTTTCCCCCTTCAAAAATTATTACGTGATTGGAATGAACAGCAAGAAGACGGCAAGTTTCTGCGACAATTGTTTGAAATACGAGGTTCCTCTTGGTCGGTTTCGGGCTGTGGTCAATTGAAGGCACTGCCAAATAATATGCAATTAGGTTGTTGGTGGCTTGACGGTCGCTCAAATAGACGAAGCTTGTCCCTGCCAAGCCGTCAATCAACTCCTTTACACAACATCAACATAGAGTGCTCCGTACGACGTACAAATAATACGTCGTGGGTCGTGCTCATTTCTCCTTTTGCCTCACTCCGTACTTGTACTTCGTACTCACAGGCCATCAGGCTACTTCTTCCCCTGTCCTTGTCTTTGCCTAACCCTGCTCCATTCGGCTCATCAATTTAAGCTTGAAAATGGAGAACATATTCTTTTTACGAGAAACGAACCCCAAAATAAAAACTCTTGGCAAAGGGGCTTGGAACCACCCGGAACAACACCCAATTTCATCGTTTTAGTTCCCCGACAGCTAAAAACGAATCCACTCAGGCCACGCCAGGGAGAGCCCAAAACAACAAAATACGAGCTTTGGCAATGTCGACCAATAACGAGGCCCCCAATCCCCGTCGTCGCCAGGGAGGTTGCTGTTCTGGGATTGTCCTCGTAGTACTCCGTACGACACATCTGACTCCGTATGCGTATGTATTACAGGGCCCTGTTATGTTTTAGGGCCATTCTTGAGAAACGGGAAAGGACTGCGAGCCAAGCGCCGGAGACAACCACTTTTTCACGCCGTATATCATCTTGGCTCTTGCTTCTTCTTCTCCTCTCCTTTTTGTCGTTCCTTCCTTACACCCTCTTTTCAGCACACTCGCTACGATCACTCGCTTCTCTCTCCGCTCTCACCAACACTCGTTTTCCCACCACAACCACCAACTCCACCGCTACAATGCTTCCAAGATCCTCCTCGTGGCCGGCCTCCTGCCCGCTGCCGTGCTCGCCCGCACCGACCTCACCGGCTGCACGTCCAGCGTCGACGGCGCCAGCCTCATCTGGTACGTGCCCGGCACCGGCGAGCTCTGCGAGTTCATCGACTGTGGCGGCGGCCGCGCCCCGCCCATCACCACCAAGCCTGGCTGTGCCGGCTACACGGGCACCGCCACCGTCACGCCCAGCTTCCTGCCCGGCTTTGGCGGCGACGCTGTTGCCTCGTCCACGACCGAAGCTGGCTCCACTCAAATATCGGCTGCGACGGCCTCCTCAGCCGCCCCCACGACCGAGGCGTCGACGTCGGCGACCGACATCCTCTCGCAGCCTGGCGTTGTTGTCATCTCCGGCTCCGGCGGCACCAACGACCACGATCCAGCCCACGGCCAGCGGCGGTAGCGCCGGCAACGGTAACGCTCACCACGCAACCCCAGGCATCGTTGTCAGCGACGGCAAGACGAGCACCGTCTACGGCACTAACACGCGCCCGACGACGGCGGGCACGGGCGGCATGACGGCGTCAACAGCCGGCGCCGTAGCGCTTGAGCGGTGCTGGTGGTCTTCTGGGCGCGGCGGTGCCATGGGTTTGCCGCACTGCTGTAGATGTTGTATCGTTGCTTTAGAGGTGTTGCGTGTTGGCGACGCAAAGTGGACGGCTTTGAGGATTGGGAAGCTCAGGCTGGAGAGAGCTGAGAATGGAAGCGACCAGCATATGTACATAGACAGCACATTATCGAATAGATAGGTGTGGACCACAGGCCCGGATAAATACATACAAACTACTTCTGCACACCTTTTCGCATTAGCGCGGAATGAAATATCCACACGTGACAGCCTGCTTAGAGTCTAGCGCGCTCTCTGTCGGGGTCAGGGTCACGTTCCCTTTCGCACTAGTTCGCGCGTGTCCATTCTCCTCACTGCGGCAACCAGAGCTGTGCACCAGTCGCACCTTCCCCTCCTCAACTTGCATGGTGGTGTCTAGACAGTAGAGTGCAAAACAACACATCACCAGCCGATTTATCACCAACCAATTTCTTCATCTTTTGCTCTCCTCTTCTCTCCACCGATCCTCATCTCCTCCCCAATCATTCGTCTTCCTCTTTCTCTCCTCCGCCACTGTCGCATCTCGTCTCCCTTGCAGCGCACCCTTTGCTCTTTAAACGCATTTTGCCGCTCCTCAAACGGTGGACAACATTCCAAAAGGCCTCGCTTCGCTGTTTTCTGTTTCTTCTGGCATTCTTCTTTCGAGGCATCCTTACCTCTGCGTGGGTGCTCTCTTGCTTTTTGCGGTGCCCAACGCATACCGCCCACTACCCCTGTGTCTCGTGTTTTTGCATGCCCACATTCCAGTGCTCACCGACCGTTCACGGAATATTTCATGACATTGGCACGGAAGACACTTTAACGTCAACAACTTATAACGGGCGATAGCCACAGACGACATTTTTTTTCTTTCTCTTCGAGACAACATTGACGACTGCCACTATCAACACCGCCACACAAACACCCTACATCTCTACACAATGTCCTCCGACACAGAACCACTGGCATCGGGCCAGACGACGGCCGCAACGACTGTGGCCGCCAACGCCATTGTAGACATGGACATGACCAACGACGATGCCAATGTCCCGCACAACTCGGTCGAGGTGCCGTCAACACCGCTCGGTGCAGCCCACGGCAGCAGCAGCGGCGTCGAGATCACCATTCCCGCGTCGCAGGAGACCATCCTATCCACCGAGGGCCCAGGCTCGCCATGGACGCCGACGAGTCGTTCCGCACCGAGCTGAACGACAACGACGACGAGGACATTGATATCGATGTTGATACCGAGTTGCCGCGCAGCATCATCCCGTCTTCCCTCACACCACCGCCCTCCTCACAATTGCGGCAGACACTACCGTCGTCACAACGGCATCTGCCGTCCCAACAACGACAGCAGCTTTCCGCCAACGGCATTCGTGTCCACGCCTCCATGTCCCAACGATCTGCCATCCCCTCTCCGCCGGTACCGGCCTCAGTGCCGTCGCACAGGCGCGACGTGACGCTGCAGCCACGGCGACAGCACTCGGACTCGGTCCTGCCACATCCCATGCCTCGACTGCCGCAGTTGCTTCCGCCGCCGCTGCGGCTGGTGCTGCTTGTAGCTCTCCACTCCTCGGCGGAGCTTCTGACTTTGTTCCGCCCACGCCCGCCCAGATTGTCGACGCCTCGCCCGACGAGCTCCGCGCCATGTTGCAGGCCAGCCTTGCCGAGCACACCCGCCTCAAGACCGAAACCGCACACCACAAGTTGCAGCACAATCTGCTGACCATGCAGGCCGACGAGGATGCCAAGCGTGCCGCCGTTGAGCACGAGATGACCCGCCGCGAGGTCGAGGCATTGCGCGCTGTCGACAGCGCCCGCCAGGCCCGCCGCGAGCTGAGCACGAGCACGGCCACGGAAACGTCGCAGGCCAAGTACCGCCAGCTCAAGACGTGGTACGACGAGGTGGCCGAGGAAAACGAGAGCCTGCAGAAACGCATCAAGCTGGCTAAGCGGGTGATCCAGCAAAAAGAGGAGGAGATGGCCGGTCTTGTCGACGAGAAGGAGCTGCTCCTCAAACCGGCTGCGCGAGAACCGTGAGCATTTCCACCTCTTGTGCAGCCCCGGCGGTCTCTTTCACGGCGCCATGACGCCCAAGCCTCACGGGTCCCCGGTCCACACGCGCGCCACGCCCTACCAGACGCCCAAGCGCGGCTCCGGGGTGGCAAACTAGGCACCATCCAGGGCACGCCGACTGCTGCCGCCGCCGACTCGTCTACGACCAACGATGCCAGTGCCGAGCCCTTTGCAGCTCTCCTCCAGGCTTTGAACCAAGAGAACAACAGTGCGCCCAACACCCCCCTCACAGGCCACCGCGCACCGCCGCGCCACATCGCCAAGCATGTCCGCAACGTGCAGTCCATGTCCTCCCTACCAACAACTCCCCATCGCGCACACGAGGCAGTGACTACGCGGCGGGCCTGTTGCCGTCTGTCGACCTGGTCCCGCAAACCGAACCCGCACACCGGTTCTCTAGTGCCCACGGCCCACACGACCACCACGGGCATGGACATGGTCACAGCCACAGCGTCAGCCATACGCACAGTCAGAGCTTCACAACCAGCGCCAGCGGACGGTATTTCCCCGAGACGCCAACACGCCCTCGGCACCGACTCCCTGGCGGCCGTCGCAGTCGCGAGAGCACCATTTCTGTTGACGAAGACGCTCAGCACGGTCACAGCCACAGCCACAGCCACAGCCGCAGCCATGGCCACAGTCACTCTGCATCCGTCGGCAATATCTTGACCGACAACGAAGACATTGCACGCCAGGCGCTCGAGAGTGTGGCTCGGTCAGGCGGTCCCACTTCGCTGTCGTCACATTCCTTCCCGCCACCGGCCTTTTCCCTGTCGAGCTCGGCTCCCGGCCGCCGCCCACTTGAGCGATCAGCAAGCAATAATACCAGCACGACTGACGAGCGCATTTTCGAGAGCCAAGCCAGCCAAGCCGCCTCGGCCATGCTGCGTCGTGACGCTCGCGAGAGCTTCGAGGTGGCTGCTGCACGCGAGCATCGCGCGACGCGTCTGCGCCCTCGTCATCGGCTGCGAGCGCCACCACAACCGACAAGGCGGCCAAGCTGCAGGCGAAGCTGTTCGGCGGACTGAACAAGGCGGGCAGCGGTGCAGGTGCTGCAGACAAGCGTAAGTTTAGCGGAGGCATGAGCCAGACCAGCCAGAGCGGCAGCGACCATGGTGGTGCAGATGCCCAGAAGCACGACAGCCACCACATGCAGGCGAGCCCGACAAAAAAGGTGCGCATCGTGCCGTCGCTGCGGGACAATGGCGACAGCTACCGGCATCACCACAGCTACCAACACCCAGACCAAGACCGCGTCGGCCTGGGCATTCGCTACGACTGAGGGTGTGAGTGTGGTTCTTGATGACTCGCGTTATTGTCTTGTATATGGCCAGCCTTGAATTTTGAATTACGCCTCTGTTTGACGTTTGCATTTTTTTTTCTTTCTTTTTCTTGGCTTTGCAAGCCCCGGATGTACGATAAACCGTTGGTCCAGGATGTGTGCTATTGATGATTTGCTTCTCTGCCACCTTTCGGCGATGCGTCTTGCTTTGTCTTTTTCTCCAGCTTGAAATTTTTAAACTTTTGTAGATCTTCGTTTTACCTTTTTTCTTGGACACCGGGATAGGATTTTATTCGAGGTCATTGGGCCTTTTTATGCTGTAGTTTTCGGGTTCTCAAATAGCTAGATGACAAAATGACACAATCTTCAAATCAACCAGAACACTTCGCCTCAAGATATATCCGTGTTTTGGGCGCCTCTGGACGCTTCGGCTCTTGTCCCTTGTTTTCGTTTTCGTGCCCACTGCCGACGTCGGCAGTGGCAGTCTGGTAATGGAAAAGTGTTCATCCACCATCCCACTGGCGCCCATTGGCGCAGACCGGCACATCCAGAGTTCCCCCGCGTCCCGACGACAGCTCCCGAAGCCTCCATCCGAACCGTGCTGGACAGCAGCAGTATTTGGCACTAGGGCCCCTGTATTTTCTATATCCACGCCAAGGGGCGACCTTGACCCCAAACCGACCACCTCTTAGCCCCTGGCAGCCACTGTCGACCACTGCTAGCCACTGTAAGGCCCCTGTAGTCCCCACCCGCTCATTCCCAAAAAGGGTATTTCCGACTTTCGACTCCAACAGCTTTGGCTGGGGCAAGCCAGGCTTATTATATTGACGAAACTCACGGCCGGGCTCACCGCGTCCCCTTCCTACGAGACTTTCCGTTCCAGGCCGGGTAGTCGGTAGTCGTTCATCTTTCCTGTGTTTTGTTCCGTATTTTTGTCTTTTGTGTCCGTGCCTTCTCCAGATTTCCTCTTCTCTCTCTCCTTCTTTTCCCCAGATTAGTCATCTTTACTCCGCCGACATCCCCAACATCACCAGCATCACCGCATCGTCACGTCCCCGGAAACATCCTCCCGCGTCGCCGTGCCTCTTTTACTTGCCCACGATGGCTGTCCCCCGCGGAGTTGCCGCCATACTCGCCAAGGCGCCCACCGACACCGTCATCCTCTCGGCTGTCCGCACGCCCGTCTGCCGCTCCAACCGGGCAATCTCAAGGACGCCTACCCCGAGGAGCTGCTCGCCACCGTGCTCGCGGCCACCAAGCGCAATGCGGCGAGCAGTACGGCCTCAGCCACAAGCGCATCCAGGAGGTCGGCGTCGGCGTTGTGCTGTCCGAGCTCGGTGGCAGCAAGGCCGCCCGCACCGCCCTCAACCACACCGGCTTCGACACCCACAGCACCACCCTCTACACCGTCAACCGCGCCTGCGCGTCCAGTCTGCAGGCGCTGTCGTCGGTCGCCAATCAGATCCGCGCCGGCGACATTGACGTCGGCATCGGCGCCGGCATGGAGAGCATGACACGCAACTACGGCAGCCGCGCCATCCCCGTCGATCTGTGGCCCACGCTGCGCGACTCGCCCGTCCAGGACGCCCGCGACTGCATCATGCCCATGGGCCTGACCAGCGAGAACGTCGCCCAGCGGTATGGCGTCGGCCGCGCTGAGCAGGACGCCATGGCCCTGTCCAGCCACCAGCGCGCCGCGCGGGCCACAGCCGCCAACGACTTTGTCGCCAGCGGCGAGCTCGTGCCCGTCACCACGCGCTTCCAGCCGCTGCCGCCCAAGGGTGCGCCGGCAGACGCGCCCCTGGCGCCCGAAGAGACCATCACGGTGACCGCCGACGACGGCATCCGCACCAACGTCACTGCCGAGGCGCTGGCCAAGCTCAAGCCCGCGTTCGTGCCCACCGGTGGCACCAGCACCGCCGGCAACTCGTCGCAGGTCAGCGACGGCGCCGCGGCTGTCCTGCTGGCGCGCCGTAGCGCCGTCGAGTTTGCCGGCAACCAGCAGCCGCTCGGCCGCTTCGTCGGCGCCGTCACCGTCGGCTGCAAGCCCGACGAGATGGGCATCGGCCCCGCGCTGGCCATCCCCGCGCTGCTCGACCGCTACGGTTTGACCGTCGCCGATGTGCACCGCTGGGAGATCAACGAGGCGTTTGCCAGCCAGGCCATCTACACGGTGCGCGCGCTGGGCCTGGAGAAGGCCTGGGCCGAGTCTGACGCCAACTACCGCGACGCGCAGCAGGCCCGCCCCGCGGCGCTGGTCAACCCCGACGGCGGTGCCATTGCGCTGGGCCACCCGCTGGGCGCGACAGGTGCGCGCATGGTGGCAACACTGCTGCACGGCCTGCAGCGGGACGGCGGCGAGATTGGCGTGGTGAGCATGTGCATTGGCACGGGCATGGGCATGGCCGCGCTGTTTGTGCGGGAGTAAGAAGAATAAAAATAGTGAAAGGGAGTGGATATGTGCAACGTACATTGTAGCATGAAATATAGAAATAAATTTTATATCTGACAATGCAACAGATGATAGCAGCTATTTAATGGAATGTGGGGAGCTTATGTTGCATTTGGAAAAGAGCAAACATCAAGATTCCTTGTTTGTGCCTGTACTGTATTCTGCATGTCTCAACATTTTACTGTTGTACACTCTTTATATTTGATTTTGTCGTTTTCCCTGGCTTTGTTGTTTTTATAGTCTACCTAGAAATCTCAGAGCTTGGCGTCCTCTTCGCTTCATCCGATGGAACCAAGCTGACAACCTATCCACGCCGTCATCTTTTTGTTCCTCCTCCTCCTCCTCGTTTTCATCTTGATCTTCATCGTTGTTCTGTCTCTATTCTTATCCCTATCCTTGTCCCTATCGCCATTGTCATCACCATCATCCTTATTGTCTCCTCCGTCTGATGGGCCCGCCGCTGCTGCCCCGACGATTGAATAAACTGGATCCTCGTCGTCGTTACCGTTACCGTCGCCCCCGTTACGCGGACATCTCGCCCTCGCTATCACTCACAAGAGGAGAATGAGAGGTCTTTCCTCGTCCTCCTCATCATCAAATTCACTGTCGTCTTCGTAAAGAGCCCGCTCGTCGTCGTCGTCAAATTCAAAAGAATAGACGATGCCGTCATTGTGCATGTCCGTGGTCTGCCACCGGTCCTTCTGGGTCGGACATAAAGACCCGCGTCATCAGAAAGAGACGGCGTAGAACTGCCTTGCGTGACCGTGTCCACGGCTCAGGGACCCAGAACGAGGCCACATGGCGCTGACAGTCCTCGTCTAGAATCTCGTTGCTCATGTCGCCCATGTCCAGGACACGGTAGTACGCGGGCGGGGGTCGTAGCTGCGGCTCGCACGAGCAAAGTCCCTGACCTACTTTTGTGTACGTGGCACGCGCGTAGACTCCCTGGGTTAGTCGGGGAGTGTGTCCAGGTCCGCCACCATGGTGTCGTTGATGATCTCGCCTTTGGCTGGGTTGAGCTCGGGCACAAAGAGGGCCATGGTGGCGTGGACACTGGTGACGTCTTGGGGAGGCGGTGGGCTCGTGAACATGGTTGAGGGCTCGTACGGCGGAGGCGGGCCCCAGCTGGGCTGCGGCTCGGGCGAAATGGCGTACATGGGCTGCATCAATTGTGGGCGAGCCGGGCGGATGCGCTTGCTCTCGAGCTTGCCGCAGAGCGAATTCGGGTGCAAGGGTGCCAGTTGACCATGTGTTGTCGCAGCACATGCATGCGGTCTTCTAGATGGTCAAGGAGATGGTTGACCTGGTCTGCCGAAAAGACTGCGTCTGGCAAGTTTTTCTCGTCCCAGCCATAATCGTCCGGTTCTAAATCGGAGTCCGAGTCCAAGTCTGAGTCTGAGTCCCCGTCCGAATCGGAATCAATGTCGGACCCGTTATACCCAGCCTCGACGTCTACGTTTTTGAAAATACTCGGCAATTTCCTCCTCTGTGGCAGGGCTTGGCTCGAAACACTGTCCCGTTGCAAACGGCGGGTCCTCCGTGGCTTCACGTGGCTCCTGCACAGAGACAACTCTATTGAGCACTCGCTCGACGGCTCGCCGAGCTGTCCACTGGGCCAGACTGCGGCCATCGCGGTCAACAAGGCGGGCACGCTGGGATGCGCTTTCAGTCGCAGCCAAGAGCCAGCACCAGTACTTGAGCTCGGCCTCTTCCTTGTTGGTGAACTTGACCGCAGCAGGCCCAGCCCATCTACTTGCGCTACCATGATGATGAGGGAGATGACGTCGACATTGCAACGCTCGGTCAGCTCAATTAGCCACCGGAGAAGACGGCAACCCGTTCGCGGTGGGGGAGATTGGCTTCTGGAAGAAGATTGCGCGAACCGAGGCATATCCAGTCAGGTTAGCCTCTGTGGACGGTGTCCGCCTGCTGAGTGTCATGCACACGCGGGCGGATGGGCAGTTCAGCAGACGGGGATGCAGTACGGCAAGTTTGACGGCCGAGTGCGCTGCTGAGGAATGCTCTGCTGAGAGACATTCTCTTGAGAAGAGGGCTGCAGAGGGAGGAGTAACCTGGTGAGTGGCGGTCTCCTGGGTTAGTGACCTGCTCAGATTGCTCAGAGGTGGCCTGCTCAGGAGTACCTTGAGTACCAGACTGCTGATTAGTAGCAGTCGTGGTGGTGGTGGTGGTGGTGGTGGCGGCGGATTGGGCAACCGGCTTTGGCTTGGGGCGTTGCAGCAAAAGAGCCTTTTGGATATGACGCTGTTGGACCCATTTGCACATGGGGTCCCAGAAGGCCGTGCCCTCAAGCTGCGAGGGTTTGAATGTGTCAGACATTTTGTGGGAGATGTTAATTTTGTTTTCTGTTGGTCGAAAAGGTTGGAAAGCCGTCGATTTCCTGGTTCACGACAATCAGTAAGAAAGGAAAAGAAATAAATAGATAAATTAAAATCGACAAAAGATTATTGCAAGTAGAGCGGAGGGGCGTGTGTGTCTTCACAGATGGCGAGAGGGTTGGCTGACTGTAGAGATGGAACGTACGAGAATTTGGCTTGTGACTGGCGACGAAAGCAGGCTGTGGTCAGGTAGAAGCTGAATGATGAGATCGTGTCAAAGGCGTGGTGGTGAAGAAATAAAGAGAGAAAGAGAGGAGGATGGAAGGGAAAAGGTGGGAGGGAAGAGCTGAATATATAGACAAAACGACCAACGACGCAAGCCAGATACGTAGAATTTGCACGGTAAGACCGATGGAGAGCAAGAGTCACAAATGTGGCCACAGCGGATGACACGATGTTGTGTTATGCGGCATGAATTTCAATCGTAGATGTGGCTGACTTACACGGCTCCAGCAAAGTACCTTTTGTATGCAGTTTGGCCGTGCGGGGTTACATCGCTAAGCCTCTCCATTTGTTTACTTTCTACTTAGCTCGTGATAGTTTGTGCTGACTGGGCGGCGGGCGAAATCGTTTTCTTTACAGTTTACTCTCCCATTCTCCAAGCCAGTTATGTTTTTGAGACGCGCTTTGCATATGGAGACGTCATCGTTCGTCACCGACCCGAGCACCGATGCATCGTGACCGAGTTTGTAAGATGAGGCAGGCTTCAAATTTAAAAAAAAAAAAAAAAAATGAAAGAAGGCGACCAAGGAATAGAATGTTTATCCTACACGAAGACAATAGCTCGGCATCAATTAGAATATTCAATACTGAAAAATACGCAGCTAAATAGCCAAAATGTTAGGTCGTTTATCGACATTCAAAACGCTTGATAACTTTTAAAGAAAAAAAAAGACAATACAAAGATCAAGTATGAAATATATCTCAACACCCTCGTTTAGTCTAGATCATCGTCAACATCAACACCAGTGCGCTGGTTCGCTTCACGCACGAGCCCATTTCAGCAACAGGAACGCGTCCACGAAGCCAGCGGAGAGTGGCCTCCGTGCCACGCTCAATGACGTTAAAGCGAGGCACACGGAAGCGGTTGCCAGGACCCTCGAATCTCTGCAGTCCACCGTCGCCTCCAAGGAGACCAATGCGCGGGTTCAGGTGCTCAATGTCGTTGTTGCTCACGTCCACAATTAGCATACCCTTGATGCTCTCTGGGTGCAGCTCCACAAGGTGGTTGTTACCCGCAAGAAGCACAGTCAGGGCCGGGAACGCATCGCGGAGTTGTGTATCGGCAGGCAGCGTGGAGACCCGGTTCATGCTCACATCCAGCTTCTGCAGAGCCGGGGCACGCAAATGCTTGACAAGCGGCCCAGAGGCCCGTAACGTGGTTGCATGACAGGTTCAGCTCCTTGAGGGCTGGCAGTTCAAGACCATCGCTGGCCGCGGTGTCGCCAAAGTACGTCTCTCCCTTCAGCTGGTTCTTGGACAGAGACAGTGTCGTCAGGGTCGCCGCAAAGAAAGAGAGGGAGTCGGGCAGTGCTGTGAAGAGGTTCTTTTGCAGGTAGATCTCATAGACTGTGTGCTCCTGGGCAACCCGCGAGGATATCACGGGGTGCAATGAAGACGACTCGGTCTCGGAGCGGTCGATGACACCGCCCTTCTTGACAGTCCACAGCTGGTTCGACAGTGTGTGCGAGCCGAGAGCGCGCCGGCGAGTGGGGAAGCGAAGTAGGCGGCGTAGCAAAAATCGTCGTCTCGGAGCCTCTGTCGTCACGGGTCGTCGTCGCCCCGGCCACCGGCAGATGCTGCGCTCAACTTCCGGCTGCGCTGGCGGCCATGTGCCCCGTTTTGGAAGACAACTCGGTCACGGAATCACGGAGCTCGTCTTTTTAAATCGGTGTGCAATGTGTCCACAAGAGGGTTCAAAATGTATCCTGCCTCGCCTGGACCCATTCCCATGTCAGGTTCAGGCTCCAGCCGTAAAGCCAGAGTCTCCTTGATGTCGTCCGTATCGGCTGTGCAGAACTTCTTGTCACGCAAGGGGTTGCCACTCAGACGGAGCATCGCAAGATTGTCCATTCGTCCGATTTCGGATGGAATGATCCGGATATCGTTGCTGGAAAAGTCGGCATGGCGTAAGTTGCGAAGACTTGTAAAGCCGTCGGGAATGCTATTAATGTTGTTCTCCTCGCCAATCAGCGTCATGAGAGCAGTCCATGCCGTCATGTCGGGAAGGGATTGCAGTCGGTTCATTGACACCAGCAGCTGCTGCAACGAAGGCAGGGCAAGTGTGTCGGGGCGGTCCGGCGACACAAGATGGGTGATTTGGTTCGAAGTAGCATCCAATATCTGCAGGTTGGGCATCACAGAGACCGCGTCTTCGATTAATACACCGCTAAGCTTGTTCTTCCGGACATGGAGTTCAACAAGGGGCAGCTTCGAAAGTGGCTCAAAGACAAGGTTCTCGAAATTGTTCTCGTTGATGTTGAGAATGCGCAACTTGGACATATTGCTGAGTGTGAGCGGAAGAGCCGAGATATTGTTTCCATGAAGGTCCGCAATCTCCAGGTTCTCAAGCTTTGCAAACGACGGATCAAGTGGGCCAATAGAACAGATTGCCGCCAAGCTTCAGGTCACGCAATGACGTGATCTGGGAGATGACCTCGAGCGCGTTATTCGTGATGCGGTTTTGAGACTAGAGCACATTAGAAGTCGTTTCCAAGGCAGCAAATAAAAAATGTACCACGTACCAAGTTGAGAGACGTCAAAACCGGGAGCCTTCGAAGGCCCATTGGCAGACTGATTAGCATGTTGCCATGCAGGTCCAGTGTTTCAAGACCACCAAAGATGTTGCCTTTGCTGTCCTCCATCTCAGCGAGCTCCTCGAGGCTCTGGTCGGGAAAGACAGAATCGTCAATCATTTCAATCTCGTTGTCGGCAGCCACAAAACGTGTCAAGTCAACCGTCTCAGCCCAAGATCCGTCATATGTGCCCATGGCATCTGATTCGTACATGCCCATGACCTCAGGAGGAATCTCCCGCAAGTTCAAGGCCGCGATATTGAGCCGTCCACTCGCGCGCGCTGTGGCCACACGTCCAAGAACAACTTTGGCCTGCGTCTCGCCATTCCGGTTTTGGTTGAAAGGATCCAAGCCAAAGTCAAAGGTCGTATCAGTAGGACGACGGGCGCTGCGTCATGGGCATCGTCACCAAAGTTGGCCGAGAACGATGTTGCCGGTGCGCTCTGTGGTGACAAGGGCGAGGAAACCGAATAATTTCCACTAGAATCCTGCTGTGAGGTTACACGTCGAGCAGCCTTTGCCCTTGCAATTTGCTCGCGCAGTGCTGCAGACGACTTGCGGCTGTTCACCACGGGACTCTGTCCTCGAGAGTCTGCTGGGTCGCTGCTGAGTGCGGTGGAAGCCGTGGACGCGTTGGAAGCATTGGACGCAGCCATATCTTCAATAGGACACAGATGACGCACGCGATGCAAGAGAGGTTTTCCGTGTAGCTGTAGGCGTCGCAGGAACAGTGGAAGTTGCCGATCCGTCCATATTGGTCATCGATGGCTTGCGGAACAGTCCACCCACTGATGAGCGAGACTTCAATGGACGTGCAGCAAGTGTCTTTGCTACAGGCTTGCCAAGCTCTGCCCTGGAGGATGCCTCTGCATGCTGTCGCAGACTTCCGAGACCACCATACCGCTGGCTTGGTGCTATTCCAGGACCGATCGACGCACGGCCGCGTAACGTCCGCGTAGTAGTCGTTGCACGGCCCGGAGTCGAAACCTCTTCAATGGGCACAAAGGGAGACGGGGCGGCCGATCTGAAAGTGGAGCGGAAGTTGGGAACGCTCTCGTCATGGCTGGAGCTAGACAGTGGCCGGCTGGGCCGCGAGCCTGATCGGGTTGAGCTGTTGTCAGATTGGTGGCTAGAACCAAGCCGCGATCCAGGCCGTGAGCCCGCGCGGCTACCAGGGCGCTGAGCGTTCCACGCACCCTCCGGGTCGTAAAATGCCGTCGTCCTGCCCTTTACGGCTGGCGAACTCGGTATCTGAGCCAGGGTCTCCATAGTCCGTTCAGCCAGCGACAGGCGCGGCCCTCGGGACCGTGGCTTGGTGTGTTTCCGTCCCTGCAGGCGGGACAGCCCTATCTCCTAACAAATTGCTTTCGGAACTTGTAGAGTGTGACTGCGGTGTTTGTGCACGGCTCGACAGGTGTTGAGCCGACGCTCGCCGAGACAAAGTGCCACAGCGCCTGTCTTCTGAATGTAGTTTCCATCGTCGGCAAGTCGAGAGGACGGTAACGGCGGTGCGCCCATGCTCGCCCGTGTTGCCCGTGGAGGCGCCGTCTTTGCAAACTCGCCGGAAACGGCGCGCGTGCGCGGAGAAAGATGCCGCGCAGGTCCCTTTGGAATATTGAGGCTCGACACCGGAGTCGGATGTGAGGTGGCGGATGCGCCAGACGGTCTTGTGATGGCATGGAACGGAGCTTCGGGTTGCGGAGGTCGCCGCCGGAGAGGCTTTCTCTCGATGGTTTGGCGCGGAGAGCCATTGGTCGGGCGTATTTTGGTCGACAGGCAGAGCATTTGCCGTTGTGGAAGAGGAGCTTGTCGAGGAGAGAACACCGGAAGCCGAGATGCTGGCCGGGGAAGGCCGCTGGGCGAGGAATCTGTGTGCGGTCGGCCATTGTTGCGGCCGGAGCTGCTGCGCGTTGTTGTTGGTTGTCACCTGGTCTTTTTATAAAAAAAAACGACTTGTCGACGAAAGGTGTGTTCTCGTTGTGGACGAGCGCGTCTCGCACGGATGGTGAGCCCGAGGGCTGTTGCGCACAGATTGTGTCTAGGGTGACCGACTGGATATGTCTGCTAGGTAGAGCTCGATCCGGTAGGGTTGCTTGCAGCGAATGCGCAGTCTAGGCGTGAACTCCGATCCATGAGGCGAACGTTGGCAAACCAGAACGTGAGGCTGTTGAGAAGGAGAAGATCGAGAAAGAGCCTGTCCGTGGCAAGCTGTCGTTGTCGGTTTGTCAAGAGAGGGAAAAGACACAAGGATAAAGATCGACAGGAGCCTACTCGTACATCCAATCAGGGGTGCAGGGCAGAAATAATAACCGATGCACAGGACGGGCATGGCAGGGCAAAAGGGGCGGAATGTAAATGGACGCACAGCGGCGGTGGGACAGGGCGACTGGCTGGGTTGAAGAAAACAGGGAAGGCTTCGAACGCCAATAGTCCAGCAGGAAATTTGGTGGATTTAGATGCGGTGAAAGCTTCGAGGTAACGGTGTCACTCAAGATCAGAAAGGGAAAGAGTGAACAACGGACAGGGGTAAAAGGCATTGGCTGCAGTGGAAGAAGATGCAGGCATGTCGCGATACAGGTCGCGGCTGCCTTCTGTGCTGTGTGCGGTGCCCTAGGGAAAGCGAATTGGAAGGAGCGAACCATCACAAAAACAAACAACAAGGATTGCCCCATCAACAAACAGAACGCAGCGTTTTGTTTCCTCCCCCCAAAACTCCACTTAGGGAGCTACGTGAAGCTGTAGGCTATCGCTGAATCTGGAGTAGCCTCAAGGCACTAGCGCCGCAATCCATCAAACGCTCTTGGAGAGAAACACTGGAAGATTTAATCTCACGTGGTGCAATTCAGGGTGATCTCTCAGGGGTTCATCTCTGTTTCGATATTGGCAAAGTATTACGACGTATCAATTCAACCACGTCAAAGAGATGAATCAGGCTCAAGAAACAAAATGCGGAAAATAGGGGCCCGGCAGCTCACCGGGTCGTGCCTGCCGCACGCTAGGGCCGGGAAAAGAAGACGAAAGGGGCAACTGCCAAGACGCATTCTTTCAGCACACGAGGGCAAAGGGCAAGAGATGGCGAGGGAATCTCATCCTCGAATGTGTGTTCGAAACAATGTGTTGAGACTACTAGTGTGACTGTATGTACAACGATGATGAAGATACAATTCACGCAAGTTTCGTCCACTTTATCCATAAAGATATGCTTAAAGCCATGTCGGTATTCGGAATCTACCGGGGTATGCCCTGGTGAATAACAGTCTGAATTATGCTGTACGAGGGGGTAAAAAGGGGAGCAAGAGTTAGAAACATTTCGCAAGCTGACCCGTGTTCTGTCCTACGTGAAAAAGGGTGATTGTGTCAAAATAGGTTGCTTCTTTTTTGGTTGTGTTTTCATTTCTTGTCTTATTTTGTGTATTAAACAAATTATTTCTAAGGCTTGAAACCCCACAACAAAAAAGAAGTATAAAAACAGGCAAGAAACTCCAGTTATTTTCAAATAAAAAGAAAAGGAAAGAGAAAAGAAAAGAAAAAAGGAGAAAAGAAAAAAAGAAAAAAAGACAACAAATAAAGCACAAAAAACAGACATCTATCTCCAGAAGACCTTAACGATACAGGTGCATGCCAAAGACGGAGGCATCCTTCATCCACGGGAATTTTTCCTGTGGGTCCTTGTCCTCCTCCTCATCACTGCGCATCTCGCGCTTCATGAGCTTAGGATGTGTCGTCTGCTCGCGCTTCACATTATCGGGAGTGTCGTCTTCGGGATTCTCGGCCATCCAAGCTTCCTGGGCCGTTCTGCTGGAAGTAAAGTGGGCAATCTCGGCGAGCTGTTGCATGGCCTTGTGCTTGCCCTCGACCTCGCTCATAAAGGCCTTGAGGTCGGCCGCAGCGTCCATGGCGTTGCTACTGAGGTACTTGAGCTGCTGGAAGAGGGCATCAGCCTCGACCGCAGCGCCCTGGGAGGCGTTGGGGTTAAGGTCCTTATCAAAGGCAGACAGCTCGTGCTCAATGGTGGACTGGCCCCGGTTGAGGTCGGCCATGAAGCGCTCGAGGGCGGCAAGGGTGCCGTCTACGCCCACCACGTCTGAATCGGCAGCCTCAGTCTCAGCAGGGGTGCCCACGATGGATTGAGGGGATCGGGTGTCTCGAGGGTTCGGCAGTCTCGACAGCCTCCTGGGCCACGACGGGCTCCAACACCTCGACGGGCCTGACAGGCTCGACAGGCTCAGGAGGAATACTGGCTGGACTACCAGAAGCGGGAGTAGATGAACCACTCACATGTATGGGCTTAGGTGGCTTGTATGGCTCGCCCCAGTGGGGAGCGGCACCTTCAACCAGGGCACCGTTTTTGGAGTAGTGGAAAGCCTGGCGCTGGGGCTCGGGGATGTTGAGCAGGCGGGGATCTTCCATCTCGGCCTGGTTGAGAGGCCGCGTCATGGTGGTAGTCGTGGCGGCAGCGGGGACGGTGACGGCAGTAAACGGGACTTCAATAACGGGCGTGGCCTTCAGGGCGTCAAGGACCGGCATGGGCTCCGCGACTTCAGCGACGGGCACGCTGGCATCGCTGGTGGCACTGTCGGTGGACGCAATAATGGCATCCCCGGCGTGAAGCGACTTGACAAAGAATAGGCCACCGGCAATGAGACAAGCGCCGAGGGCAGCTGTGCGGACGACACGTGTGGGAGCCATCTTGGTGATAGGGATTTTGGGGGGGGGAGGGGGGGAGGGAGAGGGAAGGGGGGTAAAACACAAGTTGTAATAACAGAATAAGAACGACGGAGAAGGCTATAAGCTTTTGATAAAAAAGAGGATGGAGAAGAAAAAGAGATAAAGGAAGAAAATGGGACGGAGAGCCATGATTATCATATTTTTATGGCTTGAGAGAAGCACCCATTGCTTCGCCGGATTCGTCTCAGAGAAGAGGGAAAGGCGTCGATACTGAGCACTCTGTGGGCATGACAAAGCTCGAGGCGGAGGTGAACTGTGGTGAACTGCAGTGGCAGCCTTTTGTTTTGCATGTGACTGGCTGGCTGCCACTGTTGGGACAAATATTATCGCCTGGATGTAGCTTACGCTGTGAGCGCGCACTGCGATGCTGAGTAGCCGATGCTGTCTGTTGGTGATCATAGTGATATTGATGACTGTGGTACATTGTACGGCACACTGTAGTGTGCTGATCGGAAGTTTCAAATAAGTTTTCTTTTCTTCTTCTCTTTTTTTTTTCGTACAGCAGAGTTTAGACACGGTAAACTTATGAATTTAATTATTTAATTTTTATCTATTAAACCAATAAATGGTGCTGTGGTATATGTAACTCCTGCTTAAAACCCAGCAAAAATCTATGTGAAATATATATAAGCAAAAAAAGTCTAAAACGGGAGATTAAAAAATCCCATGCGTGCAGGAGATGCGTTGAATGTATAACGTATTAGAGAAAATGGGGGAAAAGGAACAACCCAAGTACCAAGTCCCTGCCGTGGTATCTTTGAAGTAAAATCAGGGAGCCACGGATCCTTGCCGCGAGACGATGGTCTGCGGATGCACGCTAGCAGCTTAGGAAATATCACTTTTTGCGTGTGTGTAAGAGAGAGAGAGAGGGAAAGGTAGACAAAGGGGAAAGTAGAGACAGGTAGAGGAAGGAGAGAAAGAGGCAGAGAAGAAGATGTGTGTCGAGAGACTGCTTTAGTGGGCAACCTCGGGCGCATTTGCCTTCTCAACATCCGAGGCGCTGTTGGAAGCCGACTCGTCGTCGTCACCGCCGTAGGCGTACTTGCTGTACTTGCGGATGCGCGCACCGTAGACCCAGAACATGAAGGGGATCACGCAGCAGGCCAGAGCGATAAAGGCTAGCAGCGACGACGCCCACTGGTCGCCGAGGCGGGTGTACATTTGCTCAGTGAACAGTACGACACCGGCACCCCAGAAGGAGCGCAGGCACGTCTTGGCGGCCAGGGCCGAGGCAGCCTGGTGCTGATAAGAGTCCACGAGGTAGTTGTTGGCTGAGTTGTACAGGAAGATGAAGCCGAAGCCGACGGGCAGACCGCCGAGGGCGGGGCCGGCCCAGGACAGGTCCGAGTACGAGGTCCAGGCAAAGATGAAGAGGCCGATGGGGATGCACCAGCAGCTGAGCATCATGGGAATGAGCCGGACCTCGGCCGGGGGTGGCCGTTGTGCTTCTTCACGAGCGTCAGGTAATGCTTGTTGACGAGGGGGGAGCAGGCCGCGGAGCCGAGCACGCCGACTGCAATAGGAATGAACATGAGACCCGTCTTGCCGGAACTATAGCCCTTGCCCTTTTGGTAGATGATGGGGTAGGCCACGAAGAACATGTACAGCAGACCGTACAGGACCGACATGTAGAGGGACAGCAAAAACACAATGAGCTCGCGGAACAGCAGCTGCAGGGGGCGCAGCAGGAAGATCATCAGGCGCTCCGAGAAGGCGCGCGTGTCCAGCTCTTGCTCTGTGACATGGTCGGGCTCGCCCGTGGACTTGCGCAGTTTCTGGGCACGCTTCTTGAGGATGGTAGGCGCGTAGGTCTCCGGGACAGTGAAGGTGATGAGGAACCAGACAAAACCAGCAAGGATCAGCTGGATCCAGTACAGCCAGCGCCAGCCCTTGGCGTCGCTCAAGTAGCCACCGACGAGGGGACCAATGGCGGGACCAATGAAGGGGCAGCAGAGAAGGTCGCCATCGGCACACCGCGCTCCTCGTTGCGCCACAGATCGGCAAGCGTGCCGCCGACGAGGGTCATGGGGCCGAGAAAGCAATGCCATCAATGAGACGGCACACGAGCAGGGTGCCAATATTCTTGGCCACGGCGCAGGGGATGATGAAGACGACGGCAACCAGAAGCGTTGAGCCGTAGATGACACGCCGGCCATAGACTTCAGATAGGGGGGCAAATGCCAGGGGACCGACACCGAAGCCGATAACGAAGAGCGAGATGGACAGAAGCACGACCTCCTCGCTGACATGGAAGTCCTCCGTAACACCTGTCAGGTCGGATGTGATGACACTGGAGCAAAAGGCAACGACGAAGCAGGTGACGGACACCACCAGGGTGCAGTACCACTTCATGGCCTTGGACCAGTTTTTGGGGTTGGCCGGGTCGTTGGGTTCAAAGGCCACAAGACGGTAGCGGCGCTCCTCGTCGGGCTCCTGCGGTGCACCGTGTGTATTTTGGCGGCTGATGCGCGAAGCAATGGTTGCAATCTCGAGAGGCTCGATGGGACCTGGGATCACACCGCCTGGCACTTCAGTGCTGAATTCGTTGAAGTTGGCCTCGGCGCTCAGTGTGCGGTAGGGCAGGTTGATATCGAGGGCCGGGTCGCGGTGCTGCTCCTTGGCGGCGCGCAGGCCTGCGGCGATGGCCTCAGCGGTCGTGGCCGTGCTAGAGCTGCGGCGCAGCGTGTGCGCATGGGTCAGGGTGTGGGCGGGGTGGACAATGTTGCCATACTCGGTGGCTTCGTCTTCTGGGGAAGACCGGTTGATGCCATGATGGGCGATGGCAGTTGATGTGATGATGTGATGATGTTATATTGTTGTGTTGGTAGATTACTTAGGTTGGATGTTTGGTCAGTATCGAATAATGGTCGATACAATTAATATATATCCAATAAAGATGTAAGAGTTGCACAACCCGAAACGAGTGTGGTAATGAGGCTGATATTCAAGATATTCAAGATATTCAGAGGTTCCATTTGCCCCTGACGAAGACCGGGCACCTGGTTCTTTTATATCCAGCCCCCTTCTCCCACGCGCGGGAACAAGCCCATGGTGAAGAAATCCCGAGACCGTCTGCAATTGCTAGCTGTTTCCACAACGCACGCCCGTCGTCCATATCGTGCTGCACTGTCTCGTGCTTGTTCGTGCTTTCATGTCAAGGCGAATGTGAGAACGATGAGGGAATAAGTGGGTCTTCGTGCAACTCGCAGCGTTCTGGAATTTTCACTGCAAACTTTGGCGGAACGCTAGCCAATGGGCGGGCCCTCTGGCTCTCAAGGCGCGACAGGCCGAAAACGCTAACAAGTTTCTTTCTACGAGTACGGCCAAGGGACGGGAAACAGTGGGGCATCAGAAGATCGGAATTGAAGTATTACAGCACGCAGTTTAGCGCGCTCGGGCCTAATCAGCTACTGGGAATAACCCCTACAACTACACTTCCAGCGTCTTTTGGCAGCCTATCAGCGTCTTCTAGGCTTCTCTAAGGTTTTATTTAGGCCTGAAGGAGCCAAGTTGTCACCAAACATCATTTTGGCCAGGGCCAGACCCAAAAAAAAAAGCAACCAATTGTGGGGCCTCTCTGCCTCGCCCATTTCGCCTCTTGACAGTTAACACGCGAAGACGCGACCGAGGATAACGTATTGTTCATGACGCTCCTTGCTCAGGGGAGAAAAAATAAACAGAAAGAAAAAAATGGGAAGAAGCCCAATGCTGTGATGCTTCAGTTTTTGTATCCAATGGTGTTCCGGTTGGATTGTGGACGATGCTGCCAGTTTAGATATCTTTTGTAAGACAAGATACCTCACTGAGTCCTGCCTGGAGCTGTGGGATGCTATAAAATCTCCTGCGGCCTTGCCCCACTAGTAAGCAGAGCTTATTGTTTGAGATCAGATAAGAAAACGACAATCGTGATGCAAATCATGTCCTACAGTACTTCTTGCTGTCGTTGCGTCTTCCTGTCTTGGATGTGATGATGGGCAGGATTGTCCTTTCCATGTCCTGTTGATTCCAGATAGGCCGCGGTCCGAACAAAACAAAACCTTCGTAAGACAGCTCTCCAGCGACGCGGGCATGATGAACAGCGAGCTAGCCATTCGGGCCATGCTTGTTTGTCTGTGTGGGAGCTACCCTGTGGTGAATATTTTTTTATTTTATTTTCTTGTCTTCTTCTGCAATTTCAAGCCCATGATGCAGTATGCAAGCTTGGCAGATGACAGCTCTCCACCTATCCGGACCGCTTGGATCCGAGTTCGGACTAATTCCTCAGGAGGCAAAGACGGCGACTACATACGAGTATGCTTTGGCATGTACAAGTACGATGCCTGGCTTGCTGCTGTCCGAGACCGTCGAATTTACGGGGCAAGGTCAACAGAGAGTGGGCCGCTGCTATCTCCCTTTTTACACGGTGATGAGGCACGGTTCCAGAGCGTTGTTGCATAAGTTCTTTTCAAAGTTATCCTCGGTTGTCGTTCCAAAGTATTACTGCCATTGGTTGGAGGCAATGAGGCATTGAGCCTGAATGTTTCCCATGATGATTTCTATTCCGGTCTGACTCTTTGCACTGTATATCTCGCTCGGCGTCTCTGCTTTCTAACCCCAATCTCCGGATAGGACGCCATGACGACGCGGACGGTGATCCTTAAAGCACAATGCTGAAATTACACGGTGATGAGGTGAAAGGGCAGTGTTTATGGGCATTTTAGTAGCTGCATCCTCGCCTCTATGCCTTAAATTATGCCGACGGATTTTTTTGGCCCAAAACTTCTCTGACTAACCTTGAAATAGAGGTTTATTTGTGAAGCACGGCGACGTTGGGCTGCAATAACAAAACACACGTCCTTGGGTGTCGTCACTCGTACAGCTTTGCAGGGCGGCTCCGCTCTTGGCACACGCTGCGCCAAAGACTTTCGCTACTTCGGGCTAATCCACCCTTTTCCTTCTCTCTTATCGACGATATTGATCCTTTCCAGCCTTTTCTCTTCCTCTTCTCCCCTCCGCCTGAACTGCATTTCATTGCCACGCGTTTTCTGTATTCCAAGTTTTGTTGAATCTCGCCAGTTCCTGGGTGAGATCTGGATGCCCCGTTTTATCTATAAGTAGTATCCTACTGCAACGACACCTGTCCTACTGTTAACTCCGTATTACATGTATATTACCTGTCGCATTGCAGGCTGACTGAGCACATTTTTGGCCATTTGTGACAAAGACAAGAGAACGGCGAGATAAATTTTACCACAGCCTCGCACAAACAATATGCTCTAGAGGCAAATTGTGCGAGGATACCGCATCCGCCTCTTACTCTCGCCTTGTGTTCCGTCTTGCATCGGGGGAGCCACTCTTGGTAAAAAAGCCTAATGAATGAATGCTCGGATATGATAATACAGCGCTATCCTTGTCTTGACCTCGTCGCGGTCTCGTTGTGCTTCGCCTCGTCAATTTGTGCCACGAGCCTCACCATTTTTGGGCAAAAGAACAGACAGCCATACGAGAGTGCCCCACTTAAATTAAGGTAAGTATTACATGAGTACTCCGTACACTGCTCTCTCAGGCTCTGTCGGGTCCCCCTGGGAGCGCTAAACCCTTTAGGTGCACCTACTGAGCTCTACCTCACGCGCTTTCCTGCAATCTGGCAATCCCACAGGGGCCACCAGCACCGTGGCGCGTTGCTCTGCATCTCCCTTTCTCTCTCCTTTCGCGCATCACGATCACGACGACGACCGAGCGACCAACGACATCACCACCCCGACCCACCAGAAAACCACTGCTGTTTCTGATATACGCTCCTTTCAATCGTTCTCCCTTTTTCTTTCTTTTTTGTTTCTTTCGTCTTCTCTGCCGCCATCATGACCCGCGCAACGCAGACCCTCTCGGTCGCCTTCTTGGCCACATCGGTGCGTCGATACGTTGCACCGCATCCACCAATCCTCTGTGCGCCTCATACTGACAATTTCTCTCTCTCTTTCTCTAGCTCTACCTCCAGCTGATCCCTCTTCCCGCCATTGTCCAGACGGAGATTGTCCCCGTGGTAAGTTTGTTCTGCGGAGGTCTCCTTCATCGCTGTCGCTCGCCACCGCCACCGCCGCCACCACCTCTTTCCGACGTCGCTAACATGATGGCAGCTCCCTTTTGGCTCATCGTCGCCCTCGGCGCGTACGTCCTCGCCCGCCTCGGCTGGGGCATCCTCACCTTCAACGACTGCCCCGAGGCGCACAAGGAGCTGGTGGCCGAGATTGAGCTGGCCCGCGCGGACCTGCGCAAGCTGGGCGTGAGCGTCGACTAAGCGGCCGAGGCGGTGGAATAAAACGAACGAGAAAGAAGAATTGTGTTGGTGGGGAAACGATGCGCAACTGGAGCGGTCTCTGTTCTGTGTACGATGCAAGAGACGACAGAAAAATAAAACATCCAACAGGGCCTGGGCCGGGAAAGCAGCCTGCAAGAGGAGGTGCCAACCGACGGGGAGAGAAAAGTGCGCCTGAAAATAACGGGAAACAGCGCGAATCCTTTCTAGAATATCAAAACAGATGGCATTGCATTTCCATCCATGCACAACACATGGCGATGTGGGCGAGCAGAAGCAGAACATCTTAAATCGGAGTTGGTATTGGTATTGGTTCCTTTTTGACGGCTGCGCCTGTCCATATATCTCCCAAAAGACTCCGCTAAAGAATGAAAATGCATGAAAAAGAAAATGCCAATAACTGCTTTTGGCAATAGCAGCGTCCCTGATGTCCTCTGTCCCTCGACTGGTGTCACTTTCCTGTTCTTCTTACAGCCCGGCCTCGCCGACCAGAAGAGCCACCACCGTCTGCACCGCCGCCATGGGGTCACCGCTGTCCCGCACGAGCTGGTCAAACAGCTTGGGCAGCCTGGCCAACCGGCCGCGTTTGTCTGCTTTGCGCCCTGCAGTTGTATTAGTATGGAAATGTCATATAGTATGAAGTAAGGGAAGACGGGTGGGAGAGCACTGGGAGAGCACGTACATTTCCCCGGCACACCAACCAGCAAGCCGATCTGGCTCTTGGCTTCGCCCGTCCAGTCAAATTGGATGCCCCATTCAACGCGGGCAGACGTGGACGCAGACACGTGAATGTCCATCGCGGTGCGGCCCAGGTGTTCAAGCAGCTCAACCTTGGTAACCGGCGCCGGCGCGTTGTGTTGCTGGCGTCGGCGTCGTCGTCGCCGTCATCATTGTCGCCGCTCTCGTCTCTCGGCCCTGTAGCATTGCCCTTCCGCCGCTTTCTCTTCCGCTGTTCTGTGCGCAGGCGCCGAATGTCTTCGACCATGCCGGCAATGCCGACCGCGCCGTCTCCTTCTTCGACGTCTTCTTCGCCTTGTTTTTTGCGTAGTTTGCGTGCCAGTATGGACCAGAACTTGGCCCGCCGCACGGCCACGCGCACCCACTCGCCCATGGCCCAGGCGAGGACCGTCACGTTGCGAGTCAGCGCTGAATTGCCATCGGTGTTGTCGCTCGTGACGCGTTCAATCAACGGCTTCAGCTCGGCCGCCGCAGCTGGTGGTTCGATGCGCGGAACAGCTAGGTCGGTGATGCGCAAGCTCTTGGAGTGGACCGTCATCTCAATGCGTGCCAGGAAGAGGCCCGACGGTATCGTAGAGGAGGCTGTGATGATATGTTTCTGTAGAACCGGCGTCTCCGAGGCGTCCGCTCCTGAAGTGGGCAACACCACGATTTCAGAACGGAACGCCAGCGGTGTAAAGACCTGTAGAAATGGCAGTTCTTCGGCCGCCGTCATCTCAATTGGGTGGTGCGACACAGGCAGCGGTGGCTGTGCGTCGTCGCCGCCCGCCTCGTCGGTAGGGAACTGGAGCAGCTCTGCCACGTCCGCCCGAGGCTTGCCAAAGGGAAGGAATGCCATTGGGTTTGTAGCCGCATGTAGCCAATCCACAGTCGACTGCATAGATGCACTAGCTGTCTCGTCACCGTTGTCGTCCTCAGGCAGCACACGCCGCCGCAAAAGGCTGAGAATCTCTCTGTCGTTGGGGGGTGCGCTGTTTCCGTCGCCACGCTCGACGTCGCCGCGGATCCGCGCATTTTCTGACGCGGCCAGCGCCAGGTCAGCTTCCAGCCCTGCAATTTCGGCTTGCAGTACGTCACGCTCGCGTATCCGCTGCGTGTCTTCGTCCGATGGCCGGATGTTGCGCGCAGCATCGCTTCTCCGTGGACGGCCACGGCCACGGCGTGTAGCAGGCACATTGGTGCTGCCCTCTTTGAGCGCATCTGCATTGCCCATGGCCTCCTCTGCGGTTTCTGCTGCAGTGGCCTTGAGTGGTGGCTGTTTGAGCGGCGAACTGCTCTGGACCGTGCCTGGTTTGGCCTTTTGCGCAACTCCAGCGAGCCCGGCACCGCGTGCCCGAGCCGCGACACGCCTTGGCCGCTTGGTCGGTGTGCTGCTGTGGTGGATGCCTGGTGGTGACATGTTGAGAGCCGATGTATCGACATTTTCGGGTGTGGTGGAAGCTCAGGCTCGGGCTGTGTCTCCTCATGGACGCGGAAGAGGTCCAGTGCAGACCGTTGGCGGTCGCGCGCCACCAGCGGCTCGAGCAGGTCCTGGCTGCGCTGCGGGTCCGGTGGCGGTAGCGGTCGCGGGACGGGCTTCATAGGGGACCGCCGTGGGGGCTCGCCCAGAAGACTGCCGGGTACGCTGCTGGCAATGGCGTTGCCCGCGAGTCCTTCGATCTGGCGATGCCGGACGGCTTCCGGCGACTTCTGTGGCGGCGCGCCAAACAACCCACCCTCCCCTCTGCCTGCATCTGCACCTCCACCAAACAGTCGTCGCGTCGGGGACCGAGATCGTGAGCGTGAGCGCGAGAGGCGTACCGGCGACCGGAGAGCTGGCTGGGCCAGTGGCCGTGTTGGTGACGAGAGGCGGACGGGCGAGCGCACGGCGGGCCGCGCCAGGGCCGAACGGAGGTCTCGCGCTCCTTTTCGGCACTGCTCTGTCCCAGTTGCTCGTCAATCATGGCCTCCACATCCTGGTCGTTGCTGTCGTTGTTGTCGTCGGCACTCTCGCGCGGAAAGGACTGCCGGCGCTCGAGGATCGGGGTTGTGCCGCGCCAGGCTTGCACGCGTCGGCGAGGCAAACGAGGGTGGTCTTGGTCGTGCTCCTTCAGGCTCTGTGCTCTCTGTGGCTTGTGGCGGAGCGTCGGGTGGTGTCGTGGTCGTACCTGCCGATGTTGCCGTTGTCGATGTGTCGGTGTTGGCAGCGACATTGGGTTGTGGCTCGCTGCTGCCGCGTTGAGACAGCCGCGGCGACGTCCTCCGCCGTTTCGCCGGCGGGGCGCCTTCATCCATTGTACTGCTGTTGGCCAAAATTGAGTACGTATACAGACTGGCCCCAATTCACATGGATTCCAGCTAAGTTGTTTGCATCGTTCCGTTGTAGTGTCCTATCGCGACGTGAAGACAAGGCAAAACCGTTGCAGAAAGACTCACTAAAACGGCCGCTGTGCCCACTGTAAAAGTTGTGCCTCAGAGGGGAAGAACCAAACAATACAGCTCGCCCAAAAGTGAAAGTACAAAGCAGCAAAACGCGCGACCGACGCGTGGGTCGATCACGTGAATCCATACCTTTTGTTTTGATGAGCGACTATGTGGCGCAGTGGCACGTGTGGCGTTAAAAATTATGACGTAACCCGTGCCTTCGGCTGGGGAAACCAGCGCCAGGGGCCCGCTTCTGACAAGCGAGCAGCCGTCGGATTTTTCTCGCCTCAGCGGAGATTCGCAGCCGGACCAGCAGACATAACCGCAGCGCAGACCAAGGCACAGCACAAACACACCGAAGGTCCTTTGCGTCGCGGACTCGGCGTGGTTTTTCTTTCTTTTTCTGGAACAGCGGAACTGGGTGACAAATAGAGGTCATGCGATTACGACAAGCGATGTCTTTGCAATAAGAAGAAAAGAAAGGAAAAAGAAACGGAACCAGCGCTGCCCGTCATCTCCCCCCCCCTCTCTCTCTCACACACACAACACACACAATGAAGCGACTTTTGCCGAGACCACAAACGACACTCGGCTGGGGAATACAGACAGCGACCGAGAGCATTAGCCAAACATCCGCCACGACATCACGATCACGATCCGTTGCCGCGACAAGGCCATTGTCGATATCCTCTCCACGATATGCACCTCCTCCACCACCAGCCACGGCCAGTCCTACAATCGTCCAGGCGATGCCGCGCGGCGGCTACTATGACATCCTCCTGACCAACCCACCACCATACTCCTCGGCGCAAGCAAACAAGCCGCCAGTGACTGCGAACGTCGTTGTCGAAACCAAGATTCCAGCCAGTCCAGCCAACGAAGCCAAGTCCTCGGCCACAGCAACTGCAACTGCAACTGCAACAACCACAACCACAACCACAACAACACCCACTACAGCCAATACATGGAAGCAGGCGGAGGCACCGGCCACAATCGCAGCGCGAAAGGCCGCTGAGCAGAAGACAAGGGAGGAGCGCGCAGCACTCGTCTTTGGCTCGCGCCTCGCTGGACCTATGGAGCGCGCCAACCGTCTGGCCGAGATCCGCAAGCGCAGCACACGCATTGCGGGTGTGTTGGTACCGCCCAAGCCGACAGAGCCAGAAAACTGCTGCATGAGCGGATGTGTCAACTGCGTGTGGGACCGGTTCCGCGACGAGATGGAGGAGTGGGCTGCAGCGAACGCCGAAGCCATGACACGCCTCAAGGCTCAAGAAGGCGGTGTAACTGCGGGCATGACCGACAGCAAAGCCCCTCCATCCAGCGGCTCGGCAGCAACAGCAACAGCGGCAGCGGCAGCAGTACCGTCACCGACCAGCAGTATGAGCATGGACGATGATGGCGGCGGGTCGGACGCCAACTGGAGCCTCGAAGACGCAAAACGGGCGGCTAGTGGCAAGCCCAGAGCCGGCTGGGACGAGGAGTTGTACAAGAGTGTGCCGGTGGGCATCCGCGAGTTCATGAAGCAGGAGAAGCGGCTCAAACTGAAGCAAATCCACGACGCGGAAGCTGCTGCGGCCAGCTAGATAAGGGAGGGGGCAAACGAACATTGAATATAACTTGAAGATTTGTACATACTTTGGGAGGAATAGACGGATGAGCGTTTTTGTTCTCCATAGCTTTGCTTGCCAGGCTGGCACATTTTCATTGCGTTTTTGGCTATTCACAAGCTGCGCTTAGAAACTTAGATCTAGACGAGCATTAGATTTCAGACAATGGCTCCACACTGAAGCCAAATACTACAATTGCGCCGTGTCCAGCCCAAGCCCATGAGACAAAAAGATGTTCTGAGAGAAACTTGAAGTCCAGATTGTAAAATTCAAAAAAGCGCCTTAATGAGCTGCCCGTCCTGTGGCTTTGGTTTTGCCCCTCTCTATCACATCAAGTCGTTCTATCCTCTATCGCAGAACAAAAAGACCGTGTCCTTCTATCGTCGATGGGTATGCCTCTTAATACCCGCCGTCTACTGCTTGCCGGCAGCAGCCAGCTCTGCTTGCCGTGCTGCCTCGTCGTGCGCCTCAATGTCGATCGCCTCCCACGGATAGCAGATCCACTCGTCGCCGACCGTCCGCGCCGCCATGTAGCGGCCGTCCTCCATCATGTCCACGGCAGCGTGCCCTTCTTGGCCTTGTTCTTGTTGTGCAGCACAAAGATGCCAAACTTTGGTCGGCGCCGCGTCAGGACCAATCTTTTGGCGTGCCAGCTCCACGTCCTTCTCGAGCTCCTTGACGGCGTACTCGAGCGTCGTGCGCGTGTCGTCGACCTCGTCGACAATCAGAATGTTCTTGCCGACCAGGTTGCTCATCTCGCCGAGGCTCGAGAGGTCGAGCCACTGCGTGCGGGTGACCTTGGTGCCCGGCTCCTCCTCGACGGCCGTGGCATCGGTGGACAGCGTCTCGTACAGCGACAGGCCAATGGCCTGGATGGGAATGTTGGGCGAGCCGGGCTCTTGAGGAACGAGCGCAGGATACGCGCGGGACGTAGCCACCGCCGCAATGGCGATCATGAGCTGGGGCTGGAACTTTTCGAGAATCGACGCGCTGCCTCCTGGCAGAGCTTGTGGATCTGGTGAGAGGGAGGGGTCAGGTCAGTGATCGAGGTCAAAGTAGACTCGTGCAGTGACTCTGGTAGTACAAAGCATGTGAAAAAAAGTGAAGAAGACGATGGGATAATGACGGCGCGCTACTGATATGAGCCCTGCTTGCCCATATGCTCCAGGAGCGACAAAACATAGCTACATGGCTGCGATACAGCTGCTGTACCAGACAAGGGTAGAGGAGGCCAGATGCAAGGTTTTTTGAGATGTTCGTGGAATACAGCTGAAGTCCCAGTATTCCAGTGTCCCATTGTCCATCGGGCCGCGACTGCATGGCAACAAGGGGCGCATATCGTGGCGCACGACGGCCCCGGTCGCCCAGCATGCAAGAGGCCAAGGACGAGGACCAGCAGCGAATGGCAGTCCGCAGCTCGTGTGTTCGTGTGTTCGCGTGTCATGGGCGCGTGTGTCCAGGGCGGCAGTCCTTACCTCATTGTACGTGACGTAGAGTTTTCTGCACCATCTTTGGCGGCTTGTGGGTTTGTCGTCGGGAAAGGAGATAACAAGAGGTAGGGGATATGGCGGCGAGAAGGCGGAAAGGAGAGACTTTGAGAGGGAGCGAACGGTCTGTGGTCAAGTTGGCGCAAGATGCAGGCAAGACGGCGATATTTTTCCAAGCCTTTTTTTTCTCTTTTTGCTTCACTATTTCCTTCCTAATGTTTCCTTCCTCTTTCGTCGGCACCCAGCCTGCTCGCGCCGAGCGGAAGAAAAAGGACCCACCAAGAGAAACCTAACAAAAAGTTTTTGAGGGGCAACCCGCGACGAGCAAGAGGGAAGGCGCGACAAGCAATATTTGTGGGGCCGCAACCTTGCTTATGGGGACGGACTAACACATGCGACGAATCCACAGTGACAGGAAACTCCAGGAAGCTTACCAGGGCGTTGACAGGTTGCTTACAGGCTCTCTCCAGGCAGTACACCCGCTGGAGTTGACCAAATACAGCGGTTTTGTTGGTGCAAATGTTTTTTTTAGCCTTGCCACTGCGGCGGAGATCGCCACAGCCACCCGCACGTAAGCGAAAAAAAAAAAAAAAAAAAAAAAAACCATTTTCACTCGTTCGACTTTGCATTTGTGAGGCATTTCGCACATATGCAAATTCAAATTTTTATGCATCGTGAAGGATCAAACGACGTGGTGTCGTTATTGCGGACGTGGATTGTATGTATTTCGTTGGAGTAAGAGGCATCCTGGAAGCAACAACATCGCGACCTACAAGAACAATAATTATGGACTGTTGAACCCCATTTAAATCCATTATCTTATCTAAAGAAAAAACATATTTAATGACAGGCTTCGATAATAATGAAAAAAAAAAAATAATAATTCAGGCTCGAAACGACGTAAAATAAAAATATAATGTAAAGTCTTTTTTTTTTGGGCTTCTGCACTTATCCCAAGTCGAGCATTTGTTGGCTTGCACAGTGTTGCCAGCTATTTAACCCGATCTCAAGTGTTTCACGCAATGCTCGCCTTCCCCAACTCCTTCCCCAAAAAGTTACGGACACGAACGCTGCGGGCCCGGTACCGATCGTAGGCTGCAAGTGCCCGAGCGGGCGGGAGTGAAGACAGTGATGTGCACACTGATTCGCAGGGTGGCCTGGACATGGGTTTAGATGGGGTCAGCAATGACTATTGAATGCTGGTAGGACTGGTACCGAAGCAGCCGGCCGGGCTTTATTCTGTGTAGGCTCCGTACAGAGTATTGGAACCATAAATGAATAAGAGAAAACCCCATATACCCTCTTCCTGCCGTGGCGGCGTCTCCTCTACGTAGAGAAACAAAGACCATCAATCGTCTTATGCCTTGCCAGTTCATGCTTTGTCTTGAAGAACAGCACGCGCGACATAGATAAAAAGATGTGACGGCGCTTCATCATGTCCAGCATGCGTCTTACCCAGCGTAGAGTTGCTTCGTGTTTTTGAGCATGCATGGATCATACATTGTCTCGGCCCATTTGTGTTTGCTATTTTACGTCATTTCTCGCTATTAAATTACCACTCCTGCATTTCCACCAGCCTGGCATGCGGCTCTTTCGTTCATGTTGGTCGTATTTATTTGGGTTTTTATTTTATTTTATTTTATATCTTTTCCTTCCTCACACACAAATCTTATCTGTTGCGACAACTCCGGCTTTGTGATCCGTTAGGCTGATTCTTGTCCATGCATATACGGTCTGCTAACTGTGATGTGATTACACAGGTCCCAGTGACGTGGCTTTGCGCTCTAGGTGTCTCTGTTCTTCTTGTCGAGGCAGCCTGGGCCACATTGGGTACGGGGGCTGCGACAATGCCACCGAGATCAGGTACAGCTCGGCAGGTAAGCCGGTATATCCCTGCCTATCTCTAATGCATGTCCTGTGATAGGACTTTCAGGCCTTACAAAACAATAGTGGACGTCTAAACCCTTTCTATTTTGAATTTACTTGATCTCCCTTTGTTTTTTTTTATTTTAAAAAAGGCCCGTAGCTGAGGCGTCCCAAACATTGTAGCACCCTGGATCTCTCATATTCCTGCGATTTTGCTCTTGCTTTTGGGCTCGCAGCGTCCACACTGTGGTCTCTGGATGTTGCAGCAAAAGGAGGTTCCCCAACACGACTTCCGGCAATACAAAGCGGGAGGCCACCAGTAAAGCAATCGAGACTCAAGCCAGCAGATCAATACACGGGAATATCAAAAGGGATCGACGGCTTGCGCCTCCCACGGTAAAAACGGTAAAACACGCACTGCAGGGCTTCAACACCATCATACGTATCCCGTCTCTCCAGGACGGCTGGGCATGTGCGAGGAGGAAAGAAAAATGCCCTTTTCGCATTGAATCTACCCTGGTTCGCTTTGTTTTATTTTATTCTCTTCATCTGCGCCGCCACCGTCAGCCTCCGGCCAGGTTGTTAAGTAAATGTGTTGCTGTTTTTTATATTTTTAAGGTGTTCTGTAAGATCAATTATTCCCCTTAGCATGGCCTTGAGTTTCACTCTTCTTCCACACACGCCTATCAAGTCGTAACTGCATTCTGCTACGCTGTTTCATGGCTATATCACTTGTGACTGGAGGAAGAAGACAGCCGAGCATCATCTAACGCGGCTCTTTTTTCATTTTATATCAACACCCTTTTATGGCCTCCTTCCGTCTTTCTCTTGGCTGGGAAGACACCACAACGTCATCGGCATATTGCTCCCCATTCATCCCTCCTCCGCGACCAGGCAGTTTTATTAAAGACAAGCTTACACTGTCCGTTGTATAGCATCCCCCCGGAGCCCCCTGCGTTCTTGGTGGTTTTCTATTTCTCTTGGCCTGCCCCGTCTCTTTTTATATCTATGGTGCTGTTCCCTCTTCTGGTCATACAGGTGACACCCCCAAAAAGCCTTCTGTCTTTTGTCTCTGTCTCTTGTTTCTTCCCATTTTTACGCAATAAAACACATCTTTTTCCGCAAGATCCTGAATCGACCATCCTTTCAACAGAGCACCGAACAAGACGGCACAAGACACCAAAACACAAAAGAAGCAAAAGGAGCAAGATTTCCCACCATGTCATTGTCTACATGGGCAAGGTGGGCCCTTGTTACCTCCCTCGCAACGGGCGTCCTGGCGGCAGATCTCACCGGCTCCGATGACCTCCAACGCTACAGGTCCATTTGGCAGCAATGGGCCTTTTGGCGGCGGTGGCGGTAGCAGCAGCAACGGAGGTGTTGCCGCAGCCGCAACGGCAACGGTTTCCCAGGCCTTTTTGGCATCAACCTCCGGACGCCATCCACTACCGCACCATCCACGGCATTCTCGCGTCGCTGTCGATCGTTGTCCTCTTCCCCGTTGGCTCGATTCTCGATGCGTATCGTGCCTGGCCGCTTTGCCATCTGGGCGCCATGCCCTCTTCCAGCTGATGGCTTTTATCCTGTACATCGCTGCCGCCGCCCTCGGCATCGTACCTCGTCAAGATGGTCACCTTTCCTTTTGCGCGAGGCAATCTCGTACGTTTTTCTTGTTCCTCGCTCCGCTCGTGATCTCATACTGACAAAAACTTCAGCTCTCAAACCCCAGCACCAACATCCACCCCATCATGGGCATCGTCACCCTCGCTACCCTCTTCTTCCAGCCCGTCCTCGGCTTTCATCCACCACGCCAGGTTCAAACAGCTCGGCCGTCGCAGCCTTTTGGTCGTAACATGCACCTGTGGAACAGCGGCGCACATTTGGAAATCACCGTCGGCATCGTCAAACGGTGGCCTGGGCCTTCGCCTTGCCAACGCGCCCTATTCCATCAAGGTCGCCTACATTATCGTGGCCGGTCGTGGTTTGGTTCTTTTTGTTTGTTGTCGCCGTTATCAGCGAGGTCCGTCGTGTGCGGCAGCCCAAGACTGGCGCTGTGCCAGCCGTGGCCCGTGGTGGACGCATGCCCTAGCGCCGTGGAAGCCGTGCGTTGGCAATGACAATGTGGATGGCACGGGGGCATTCTATGCTGCCCGTGTGCCTGAGCAGCCGGGGCACGCGTCTTGGCCGCAGTCCTGGACCAGAAATGACGCGCCACTCGGAATGTGAGCGCTTCTGCCACGGTGCTGGTGCCGCGGGTGCCGGTGTCCGGTGATGGCACTGGAACTGGTGCCGTTCCCGACAACAACACGCCGCCAATCCAGTCGCTCCCCGGAGCGCCAGAACTCTCCCAAGGTCAGAGAATCCCACAGCAGCAGCGACGGCAGTGAGGGCCCCATTATACGGCATTGATCTGCGTCTGTCGCTGCTTCTTTTTATTGTTATGTTGGGCGTTTGTTTCTTGGTTTAATACTCCACGTGTTCTCGTCTTGCAGCCCAATTTTTATTTTACTTTTGCTTTGCTTTGCCTTCTGCTTTTTTCTTCTTCTTTTTTCTTCTTCTCTTTGCTATTGTCACGATTCTGCTTTCTTTATTCAAGTTGATCCGAATATATCTGAACAATCTGGGTGTAAAGCCATGGCGTAGCAGACGAACGAGAACGTCCTCTTCAAGGCAGGCTACATGACGACGTGGGTCTAAATGTCAACGGAAAAATGCGTTTGAAGGAAGAGTTACTTAAAGGGCAAGATCATTGATGTTTTTGGCTTCACGGGTTCTTCTTTTTTGGACAATTGGAGTTTCGATGCAATATAATTACAGTTGTATATTATGGAGTCTGGCCAAAATCAATTTCTTTTTGCTATTTTGTCATCGTAAAGAGCACCCATTTCCAGAGGCAGATCTACTCTTCACATACACGGGCACATCCCATATACCGTCGGCCATCTCCAAGGCAGTTCTCGGTAAACTCAACAGTCGTCAAAGCGTGTACAAGCGCCACTCGGATCGTGCAAGTCGTTGCGACAAGCGAGTCGAGCTCCAAGCTTGCGCTCGCCCATGATATTGGTGATAATGTGGCACAAACGTGCCTCCATGGGAAACGGACGGGCTGCGCGGAACCGGCCACTACGCCGTGTCTTCGTGGATGCTCGACACCACAATGTCGACGGCTGGCGGGGCCACTACACCACCTGGATGGTGGTCACTGTCGGGGGCGGCCACAGCTTCGCCTGCTGTGCGATTCATGTAAAAGGCGGCGTTGACGACGGACGCTTTCACCTTGCCGTGACAGCCAGGCGCGTGGAAGCCGGGGATGCGCTCACCAGACATTTCAAGTGTCAGTTAGGACGGGTAAAAAATGATGGACGGCCAAGTATGAAGCAAGCCATTGTTTCTCTTCCCTCGAGCAAGCAAAGAGTGGTTCTTCGTCCTGCCGTAGAATAAGCTCCTGCCGTATCCGGCGTCTACCTAGCCACATTCCCTCACAGAAGTTCCTGAGCGATTGCAACGAGACGGTGACGAAATACAAACCCACAGCGTACCAGCAACCGGGTATGGCCCAAGACATTGCATCACAAGTCCCCTCCTGTCGAAAAGGCTAAAGGGGCACGTTCCTTTGTCGACCATGTGCCTTTGGCAAAAGGGTCGTAAAAAGGTCGTAAAATGATCGACAACGGCGCATCGAGGTGCATCGCGGTGCATCGGACGTCGTTTTTCTCCACGTAGCATCGCATGCTACGATTGCATTTATGGTTATTTTCTTCCTTTGCTAGTTTTTTGACTCGGCCCGCAGCGCATACAATTTCCTAAACAAGTAGGTGGAAATGCACAAAAAATACAAAAAGGACAGGAAAAGAAAAGCGCTTGGATGCATCGATCTGCACGAGAGGCCCGCATTTTCTTTATCTCTCTTGGCCGAGGCTGGAACTTCAAGGACATAAATAGCAGCAACCCTCGCCAAACGAAAATCAAGTGATGGCTGTAAGCATCGTGAAATGGTCTGATATCCTGCTTCGCAATATTGCGCGTTTCTGCACCTTTGCCGTCAGAACGTACAGGAGCCGAAATGGAAATGGCCTCGTTTACTCGCCTCCTGGCGGCTTGCCTGCTTCTGCTCGTCCACCATGGCGTAGTGGCATGGCCTGTCCATGCACCTCCTCTTCCAGGGTTAACCGCCCGCGATTGCCTCCGTAGCTCCCGCATCCTACACGCTGCCCCGGCTCGTCATCTACTTCCAGACCACCCACAATGCCACCACGGCCAGCCATCTCCATGCTGCCGCTCATCACCGACAGGGCATTCGCTCACGCACCTCATCGTCTGCTCGTTCCACATTGGCGAGCCCGGATCGGCCGCCACGCCCACATTTGCACCTCAACGACTACCCGCCGTCAGACCCGCACTTTGCCACGCTCTGGAACGAGACGGCCGTTCTCCAGGCCGCCGGCGTGCGCATCATGGGCATTGGTGGGCGGCGCAGCGGCCGGGTCGTTTGCTGCGGACACGCTCGACAGCACGGACACGGACGAGTACGAGGCAGCATATAGCCAGCTCTACGACGCCATTGTCATCTACAGCCTGCAGGGCATGGACCTGGACGTGGAGCAGAGCATGAGCCAGGCAGGCATCACGCGGCTGGTGGAGCGGCTGAACAGCGGACTTTGGCCCCAATTTTGAGGTGACCATGGCGCCCGTGGCGTCGGCACTGCAGCCGGGCGGCGCCGGAGCCAATCTGAAGCGGGTTTCAACTACTCGGCGCTGGCGGCGACGCTGGCAGCGTCGGCGACAAGTGGTGTCAGCTTTCTACAATGCGCAGTTTTACAACGGCTTTGGATCGCTGGCCACGCCCTCCGACTACGAGAGCATTGTGGCTCCCCCCAACGGGCAGTGGACCACCGAGGAGGTGCTCCTGGGCCAGATCACGGCGCCGTCAGAGGGCAGCGGCTACATTGAACCGGGCACGCTCAACGCGACGGTGGTGGCCTTGCGGGACTACTACGGCACGGACAATCCGCTGGGCGGCATCATGGGCTGGGAGTACTTTGACAGCGCACCGGGCGGCACGTCAGCCCGTGGGAGTGGGCACAGGACATGACGGCCATCTTGCGGCCGGGACTGACGCCGACACTGTCTCTCTCGCAGCAAGACGCAGAGAAGCTGCAGGCGGCATACAAGGTGAGTGCCGTGCAGGCGGGAGATGCTGCGTCATCGGTGGACTACATGGCCATGGTGAATGCGTGAGAAGAGACTGGCAGAGGTCTGTGAAGATGGCTGTACATTGTACATAATTCATGGTAGTTCTGTGTATAATTTCCTAGAGTAAGTGGAAGCGGACAAAACTTTGTCAAAACTAGAATTACTTTGATGGGCTCTTGTTGACTCGCTGAAGTGCATCAGGAGTTTCGTGTTTATTCAGCGGACGTGTCTTCTTATGTACTGAAATGCTTACGTCTTTACGATATCTTTATTCATCCTTTTATCTTTTTATCTTTTTATCACTTCCATTGTTTCTGTTGTCGTCACAAAGGAGCCCTGTCGTTCCTGAAAATGGCTTCCCGTGTTGGTAAAATTCACAAAGCTAGTGGTGCCTCGGCCGGGGCAGAAGGTCCTAAAACGAGGCCCAGCAGCTCGGTGTGGTTCACGGTAGCGTGGCTGTTGGCTGCGGGACAACCGACGAGATAGGAGCTGATGGGGAAAAAGAACGAATCGAAGCTTGGAGACACAGAGCGGGAGGCAAATCCACGCCTTCTTGAGCGAGGTAAGAGTTTAAAGAGTCTAGAAACACTCTACCGGGCTCCTGGTTTTCGGGCACCCTTTTTCAATACATGCCTTAAACCACTCGGCTGGGTTGATTAAGCGATTATTTGGGAAAACGAAGCACTCTCCGCCTTGACAGCTTTGGGACTTTTTAGATGATATCATGGCTCTAAAAGTCTTGTCTTGCCTCGTTGCCGCCGCGGTCTCCGTTTTCCCCAGCTTTTCTTTTCTTCTTCTTTATGCAGACCTCCTTTATCTTTATTCTGCTACCACCCCGGGGCCTTCTCCAGATTCTCCTCTCTTGCATCCTCTCCTTCCCTTTCTTGCGTTGTTTATTTCATTGCTGTTCCTCGTTGTCCCTTTCGTTTTCTTCCTGTTTCCACTACTTCTAGTCTGCTTCAGATGCAGTCAACGACTTCCAATGTCTTGATATAATTCACCCTCCCCTTCTACATCTCGACTCGACTAACACAGAACACGACACGACGCTCCTCTTCTTCATCAACGCCGGAGTCCACAAGACCCACAGCAGCCAGCCACCATGGCCGTCGACAGCTACTCGACGCCGCTGCTGGTGTCGTCGATTCTGATGGTCATCGTGGCGACGACGTCGATAGCTATGCGTCTGTACGTGCGGATAGGCATCCTGAGCGGCCTGGGCTGGGACGACGCGCTGATCACGGCAAGCTGGGTGTTTGCCATGGCGCTGTACGCAACAACACTGGCCGCGCAGTTACGGCTTTGGCCAGCACATGGATGTTGTCCCGGTGGCCGATATTCCCACATTTTCGCGGGTGCGTCTACATCTGCACAGTATCGTTCTGCTCTTTTGAAACAAAGTAACTCACATCGTCTCTCCCTCTGCAGCTCATCATGGTCTGCTCGGCTGCTTTCAGCTGGGGCGTCCCGGCGGCCAAGGCCTCGTTTGCTGTGCTGTACCTGCGCATCCTGCAGGGCCGGCGTCACGCCCTGCTTAACAAGTTTCTGGTGGTCTTTCTACTGTGCCAGGCCGTCGAGGAGACGCTCGTGGTTATCCTGCAGTGCCGCCCTGTGGCCAAGGCCTGGGACTCCCGCGTCGCCGGCCACTGCTACAGGCTCGTGCCCCTGTGGTGGTGCACTTTTGTCTTTAATCTCTTCACCGACCTCACGCTCTTCATCCAGCCCATTCCCACCATATAGCACCTGCAGCTGCCCGTTGCCAAGCGCGTCGGCGTCATTGCCATGCTGTCGCTGGGGCTGCTGGTGTGCGTCATCTCCGTCATCCGCATCGTCTTTGCCACCAAGATTGGCAATGACAGCACGTACGAGCTGGCCCAGCCCATGATCTGGTCGCAGGTCGAGATCACCGCGCTGATCCTGTGCTCGTGCATCCCGTCCTTCCGCCAGATCGTCCAGAAGATCCCCTGGCTCAACCGCCTCGTGGGTCTGTCGTCGGCAAAGGACTTGGCGCAAGGCAACCCCTACTATGCCCGCGGCGCTACGGGTGCGACTGGCGCCCACGGCCGCAAGAAGCACGACTCCTCCAACACAAATACGCACGGCATGTCGATTGCGCTGCACAGCCGGGGCCAGCACGACGACCCCTTTGACCCGGTGCGGTCGCATGCGCAGAGCCATCATCTCCACGGTCATCACGACCTGGGCATGGTCAGCAGGGCCAAGCGGGACCAAGACGCCGCCGCACGCCCGCCGAGCCAGGACGGCAGCACCGACGAGATTTTCCCGTCGTACTACCACCGCAACCAGGGCCTGGCCACGACGGGAGCCATTCTGGTGACGCGCGAGCTCAACATCAAGCACGATGGTGGCGACCTGGGCAGGGGTCATAATGCACGGCACAGCCACGGCTTCACGGGCCTGGATCTCAGCAACAGCACGGCCCACAACACGGCCGAGACCAGCACGTCGTTGGCGTCGTCGTCGTCCACGTCACTGACGGAGGCCGCGAATTCAGTCACCAAAGCGTGCCAATTAGGCGTCTCGTTCTCTCTTTATTTGTTTTGCATTTTCTTCTATCGTCACAATACCACTGTCATTGCAGTCGAGAATGTGTATTGTTTCTTGTTTTCTTATTTTCTTTGGAGCAGAAATATATATACATATACACGTTTGCCATCCGCTTGTGGTCCAGTTGCATTTAGCCACGCGTGCGTCTGTTGGCCCGTTAGTGCCTGGCGATGTAAAGAAGCCGCCAAATTGATAGCCCCACTTTCCAAGTACTTGTGACCCGTTTTCTACTTGCGGCCATTTGAACAACCGCGGAAGTCCGGGACAACTGAACACCATACTTTGTAGGCCAGACACAACCCTTGCTCCTTCACGGTGGCAGGGATCCAACGGGAATCAGGCTGCAGGTGGGTACCCATCAGGGTTGTCCTAGCCAGGGGCCCATGGAGGCATAGGAGCGAATGGTCCAAGACAAAATGGGCCGCAAGTAGACGACACCTCTCGGATAGTTTACGAAAAATAATGTGAGCCACTCCCGTACACTGTGCGTTGCGGGGGAGACAAAAGCTGATTCGGGGTATGGCACGCAACTCTAGTAATTGATGCAGATGAAGTGTTATGCCTTTTTTTGTTGTTTATTTTTTATTTATTTTTTTACATTTCGTACTTACTCTAACCCCTTTTGTTCCTCCTCCCTTCCCTTCTTTCTCTTCTGCCTCGCTGTCGTCCACTCATCCCGCAACATGTCGCCCTTCCTTCCGGCACCCTTCGCAAACTAACTGCTGTGGAAGACGGCAATCTCGCCCACATTGTTGACCAGGTTGGACGCGCGCGGGATAATGTCTTCGCCATCGACCGTCACCATGATGTCGGCGCCGACAATGTGCAGATCGTAGTAGTGCACACCCGAACTCTCCAGACTGACGAGCCGCGCCTGGCACCGGCCCGAGTCGCCGCAGCCGTTCATCCAGTCGGTATGCAGGGACTAGTGTCCGGCACCATAGATGTACACGTCCGAGCTGTTGACCGCCCGGAAGCCCCAGGAGACGGCGGCCGGCATGGTGGGCCGGTGTGGGGGACGTGTAGGTCGTGTTGCTACTGAAGACGGGGTCCGAGACCGCAGAAACCGCCGGGAACGGCAGCGTGGCCGGCGGGTTGGGCATGAAGTAGGGCGTCTCCGACTGCAGCTGCGAGGCAAAAATGGTCAACGCCCCGGCAAACTGAAAGTTGTACAGCACGCAGTGCTCGAAGCCCGCGCCCAGAAGCCACACGGGCCGTCGGCCGACTCCACCAGCAAGCCGCGGGCCGTGTACACCAGATTCTGCGGGCTCGTCGTGTACCGCTCGTCGAGGTCCACGTCGCTACCCCAGAACCAGACGTTCTCCAGATAGACGCCCGCGGCCGCGCTGGTGATGTGCATCTGCGCGTAGGCCGCACGGCAGTCTGCGTTGTAGTTGGTCTCGTTGACCTGCGTGGCCGTCACCTTGGGGCACTCGGCCGCCCGCAGATTGGTGCCCAGCGTGCCGCCCGTGCACGTCCCACATGCCGCTGGGCTGGCCCGCGGGCGACGCCAGGTTCCACTGGATCAGCTTCGCGCCTGCCTGCTGGCCCTGCACCTGCACGAGCATGTCCGACCAGTACACGGTGCCGTCCGCGCCGCCCGGCATGCCGACTTGCACCACCGCTGCGGGTTGCTGTAGCCGGCAAAGAAGCTGCGCCGACGACATGATCGTGGCAAAGTTCTCGCCCACGACGCGAGACCCCGCCGGGATCGTCACCGTCTGGCTGACGCGGTACACGCCCGCATCAAAGTGCGCAATCTGGCCCCTTGCCAGCGCCGTGTCCAGCGCGTGCTGCACTGCCGCCGTGTCGTCGGTCACATCATCGCCCACGGCCCCGGCCACGCGCACGCTCAAGAAGGCGCTCGCGGACTCGTTTGCGTACAGCGGCTTCGACATGCTACAGTACGCGCCGTCAACCAGCGCGCTGCTGCTGCTGCCCTGCCCGGCGGCCGTCAGCAGAGCCGGACGTGTTGGGTGTGATGGCGCTGCCTGTCAGGTTGGTCTGGGACGATGCGGTAAAGGAGCGGCCAATGGCCCAGCCAGGCACCGTGGCGGTGCCACCGTCCGGCGAGCAACGCCGCTCCGGTGCCGTCCTGCACGATGGCCGTGACGTTCTTGCATACCACATTCTCCAGCACCACTGCTGCGGCCGTTATGATGCCAGTGGGCTTGTATGCCGTAACTACGGCCAGCGGCGTGTTGCTGATCTGGCTGTCGACCAGAATCACCGGTCGGACCTGAGTGACGTCGCTGACACGGATGCCCACATTGCAGTCGTTGATCTGGATGCCCAGGTATGTAAGGCCCCAGTTCTGGCAACCGGTGTTAGCGTGTTGCGCGTGATCTGGAATTTGGAAGGAGAGGCTGGAAGAGAGACTATGTCCGACTTATCCACGCATGATGGATGGCTTCCGTCACCCGGTTGAATGCCACGTTGCGCACCGTAAACTGCTCGTTGCTCAGGCTCATCCTACGCAGGGAGGGACGTTAGCAACATGCACATATTTTCTGCAAGCCTGTATCAATCAAAATCAAAACCACAGTCAAAACCAAGCGTATCACTCACCCTAGTCGCCCCCCTAAAGCTGAGATCGCTGAGGTAGCCGCCGGAGCCGCCGGACATGATGAGGCCCACGTGGTTGGATCCCTCGGGCATCTCGACCACGAGGTTCTGCAGAGCCGTGGCCTGGGACGCCGGCCAGTGGATGACCGATATGTTGCTGCTGGGGTCGGCAATTGTGGTGTCGAGGATGAGGTTGCGGACCTGCCGGTAAAACAGGACGGTGTCGCTCCATCCCTCGTTGTAGTTTCCGTCAATCAGGTAGCTGAAGCTCGTGGACGTCGGGAACGTCGCCAGCGCCTTGAACACGGGCATGCAGTTGGGATTCCCCACCAAGTGCGTTGCAAAGTGCAGCTGGAGCGACGACCGCAGCATGTACGTCCCCGGCGGGAAGTAGACTGTGTTCGGCGTGTTGGTCGAAATGGTGGCCGTCGACGACGCGTACGTCTCGTTGGCCGAGATGGCAGCCTGAATGGCATCCGTATCGTCCGTCACGCCGTCGCCTAGACGCCGCCAGAAGGTCAGTAGCAGCCCACACTTCTCCACATGTAGTCTTGTTGTCTTCGTCCTGGCCTACGTACCCTTGGCTCCAAAGTCTTTCACGTTGCGCCATACGAGAAAGTCCTCCTGCGTGTTGAATGCTGCGATGCCGCGGTGCGGGATGTCTTCCATCCAGACGCTGCAGTTGGCCGCAGCGGCCTGTGTGGCCAGCAGCGCGTCAGGCAAGAGATAGAGTGAAAGTTTCATGCTGGGCGTTATGGGGAAACAGTTTCTGATCTTGTTTTTGTGTGAGTTCCTTTTCTTGTTTACCGTTGCTTATTTGCCTGTTTATCTCGCCGGCTGAAGCTCTTTTTATACATCTTGTGCTGATATTTTGTCCCGTGAATAGAAGACATAGCTACAAGCTGGGCGCTCGTACACTGGAGTTCGTTTTCCTACGATATCGTTCTTGTCCACGCCAACCTGTACCTGGTGAGGATAGTTCATCAGATGCACTCCGCTCCTCCACAATCCTCCACAATACCAGCTGCCAAGGCCTCCGCCTTTTAGCGCCATACGCAAAACTGGGGAGTGCTTCCGGGACTATCCGGACCCATAATTTACTTTTCACCTCTCGTGATCCCCGGATTCTGGGGAGAGAAAGGACGCAGGTCTGGAGTAAACGGTCGAAGCAATGTTGCCCAAGGAAATTGGCTGTCTCAACGGGTGCACTGGGACGCAAGCATTCGAAAGACAAAGCGTGGGCCCAAAGACGGGAGAAGGATGAAAGAAAAAAAGGTAACAAAAAGGGTAGAAATAAAAAAACAAAAATAAAAAATAGGAATCAACACACCCCTTCGCCGCACCCCAGTACCCGCCCACTTCAACTGCATATTCTAATATCCCAAATTTTAATATCCCCCTTGGCTTTCCCCAGGGCCTTTTGATGGGTTGATGGTAACAGAGGAGCTCGACATCCAGCCCATCGTCACAAGCTTCCAGCTTCCTTTGCCTGTCACAAACTATCACGACCTAGCACCCTCGCACGCAGCAACATGGGCATGACAATCGGCTACAGAGTGCTGCGGCACTTGGTCCGCAACGATGCCATGCGCGACGACCCACCCAAGGTGTACAACTGGCGCATATTTGCCGTTGCAGCAGGTGTGTGTCCATTTTGCTGATTTCGTTTTTGTCTCCTGCTTTTCGTTTTCGTTCTACTGACTGGAAAAGGCTACCTTTGGCGGCGCCCTCTTTGGCATCGACAGCGGCATCATCGGCGGCGTGCTGGCTATGCCCACTTTAGGGCCCACTTTTTTTTCAAAGGGGTTTTCTGCTGGTGTACTCCGTGTTGGCCTTTTGGGTTTGGTTTTTTGGTCCGCTCCTCACTGACACGTTTGGGACAATACGGCCCTTTGGCTTTTTCCTTTTGGGGCCGGCCCGGGCCCCCGGGGGCCCCGGGGTTCCCCTTTTCGGGCCCCCAACCCCCCCCCATCACGATGCAAGCAGGTGCCATCCTTGGTGCCCTCTGTGGCTATCCGTCAGGCGAGACGGTTGGTCGCCGACCGAGCCTGCTGGTGTACTCCGTGTTGGCCTTTATCGGCGGTCTGCTGCAGACCTTGCCTACGGACACCTGGCCTGTTTCTACATTGGACGGTACGTTGAAGCTGCACGAGCTCGAGTCGTTCCGGGCAACGCCAAGTAAAGATTCCAACAAAGATACTGACCATCGAAAGCTTTGTCGAGGGCCTCGGTCTCGGTGGCGCCACAAATGCTGGGCCCCCATGTATGTGTCCGAGAACGCACCACGCCATCCGCGGGCCTCTTGGTCGGCTCTTCTATCAGCTGCTGCTAGTCACCGCAAGCATGTGTGCCTATTTCTGCAACTACGGATCTCTGCTACATCTAAAGGTACCGTCTGCTGGTCTCTCCTCCCTCCTCCCTCTACCACCCCCCCCCCCCCCCCCCCAATCTGCTCTGTACGTTGTCTCACCCCATTTTTTTGTGCTCCAGGGTCGTGCTATGCACATGGTGCCGCTGGCGCTACAAGCAGTTCCTGCACTGTTCCTGTTCCTGGCTGTCCTGGCCTGCCCCGAATCGCCGCGCTGGCTGGCGAGCAAAGACAACTGGGAAGCCGTCGGCCGCGTGCTGTCGTACATGCGCCAGCTGCCCGTTGACCACCCCTATGTTCAGCACGAGGTGGAGAGTGCTTTTTTTGCAGCCCTTTGGCCCGTTAAAAACCCCTGGTATGAAGTTGGGGGCAAAAAATTAAAGGTTTTTGGCCCTTTAAATTTCCTGTCAACCGGGCCGGGGGCCCGGCCCTGTTTTTTTGGCCCGGTGTTTTTTTCATGGCAGGGCCACCCCAATTTTGGAAACCCGGGGGTAATTTTAAACCCAAAAAAGGAAAATTGTGGGTTGAGAAAATCTTTGGGGGAAATTCCCCGGCCCAAAAAGAAAACAACTAACCAAAAAATGGTTTAGCCCAATGCTCCAACTTTTTTTCTTTGGGGGCCAAAACCAGTTTTCGGCCCGCCCCCCCTTGGACCACCCAGTGGCCTTCCCCCGGCCCCCCTTTGGTTGGGCCCACGGGTTAATCAAAAGGGGCGGGTAACGGGGGGGGAAGGGAACTTTCCCGAACCCCTTAACTTTTGCCGCTTTTTTTGGCGGACCAATTTTTGGGCCTTTTCACGTTTCGTTTGTGTAAACGGGCTTTCGGGTTGGGGCCCCCCGAGGGGCTGCTGTAAAATTGGGTTTTTTCCTACGGTGGCCCCTTTCGGACCCCGCCGCGGGCCCGGGGGGCAGCACCCCGGCCCGGGGTTTACTTTTCATTTGGGTTTGTGCATTCCCTTTTCTTTTTCCGGGCCATTTTTGATTTTTGGTTGGGCCCCTTCCCTTTGGGGTGTTCCCCACAACGAACCCAAAAAACCAATAACCCCTTTGGTGGCAAACAAGGGGTCCCCCGGTTTTTCGGGGCCAAGGCCCCGGGTACCCCCCTGGGGGGCCTTTTTTTCGTAAAAAACCAAGGTCGCCCCCAAAATGCTGAGTAAAATCTATGGTACTTTCCCTTTGTTTTGGGCAGCTTTTGGGGGGGTTGAAAATTGGGGGTGCTGGGGAAAATTTTTGGAATTCCGAGACACGGGGGGGAGGGGAGGGTAAAAGGCCTGTTTTGTTTGTGCCTTTCGGGCCCCCGGCCCCTTTTTCCCCCCCAACCCCGGGGGGGTTTCCCGTTCTTCCCAAACCCCGGTTTTAGCCTTGGGGGCCTTTAAGGGGGGACCCAGGGTTTATTTGGCCCCCGGGGGCCGGGGACTTTTCCCAACCCAAATTTGGGCCCCCGGGGGAACCCAAAAAAGAGGGGGCCAGGCCCCAAAGGGGCTGTTTTTTCCCAATGCCCCGAAACCCCCCCCCCAAGCCCTAAGGCGGTTTGGGCCCTTACACATTTGGGGCCCCCAAAAAGGGGCCCCGGGGGTAATCAGGCCCACCCTTTGGGGGTTTCTCGGTTTGTACCAAAATTTTTGGAATTTTTGTTTGGGGGTCCTTTAGTTCAAAAATTAAAAAATAAGAATGCCATCCTGGAAACCCTGTGGGGGTAAAACATTTTCCCAAATTTTCAAAAAAAGGTGGAGGGCCGGTATGAAATGGAAAACCTTCTTTTCTTTTTGCTTTTTTAAAATGTGAAGGAAAAATTGTCAATTGAGGGATACCCGGCCGATGTTTTGCCGAGAAACCCCAAAGGCCCACAACGGGGGAATTAACCCCCGGGAAAGGGAAATAAATTCCCCCAAAAAGGGAGGAAAATTTCTTTTATTTTCCCCTTGCCTTTTTTTTCTTTGGGGTTCCCCTTTTTTTAACGTTTGGGACCAAGGGGGCCACCCCCGTCCGGCAAAGGGGGCCCGGGTTTTTGAAATTTTTTGGCGGGGGTTGGGGCGTGTGGGGGAATTTTTGGGGCAAAATTTTCCCTTTTCCCCGTTAAAAGGGCGTGGGTGCCCCGGGGCCCACCCCCGGTCCTTCGCGGGCGGCACCCAAATTTTCCAAGGGAGGGCCTCGCCCGGGTTGTGTTTTTGAAGGGAAACTTTGGGGGCCAAACCAATTATTTTTGATTCACCCGGGTTGGGGAGAAAAGGGGAAGGGGGGCCCCAAAAAAAAAAAAAAAAAGGGACTCACCGGATAAATAAGGGCAGGCCGAAGGACCACCCAGCTTGGGGGGCCCCGGATTTGGGTTAAAGGACGTAAAAATGGGGAAAAAAGGGGGCCAAAAATTATGCCCCTTGGGATGAAACCCTCCCGGGGAATGGTGGGCTAGGGTGTTTTTTTTGGGGCAGAAGGGGCAAAGGGGGGTTTCCCCGGGTGCCCTTCCCCCCTTTAATTTGGCGCAAGCAGGAGCACCCACGTGGAACAAAGCATGGTGGATCTGTAAGTGCACGGGCCCGAGGGCACTGCCCGGGGCGCACAGTTTTACATATTGGGTTTCAAAGACGGTGGCTAAGCGGCTTTGACCACGGTTGTTTCTGGGCGGCTGCGCCCCTTGGGGCCCCACGAATTGCCCCGGGAATTTGGACCGTCGGAGGGAGTTTTGGCAGCGGAAGACTTCCGCCGGGCCTCAACGGGGAATTTGGCGGGGGGCGCCAGCGCAACAAGCTTCTGCCGCTCGCCGTCACGCTGCCGGCGTTTGGACCGAAAAGAGGGAGGGGATGACAAAAGGCGGGGAGCCGTGGCATGCCAGCGGGTGGGTTTTGGTGCAAGAAGGCAGAGAGGCGGTCCGGGACAGGGGCCTTCGCGGAGGACGTTGGAGCCCTTGGCGGAACGCCGGGATCGGCTTTCTTTAGGTCGGGGAGGGCGGCAACAAAAGGGTTGGGGAAGACTTGCGCCATGATCCAGGGAACGGGTTTGCCCGCGGAGGGGCCAAAGGCTCGTAAAGGGCGGGTCAAGATGGGTCGCCCATAGGGCTTTTGACGGGGGAAATCCCAAAGTCCCGAAAGGGCCGTTGCGGGTCGTTTTCGCTGAAACGCCCGCCGCACTTGGCGCAGCCAGGTCCCCCAACGCGCCTTTGAAGTCCGTCGTCTCCACCTCTGTAATCTGCGAGGGCGAAGGATCCAGCAGGCACTCCTTTCCAGGTGGCGCTTTGCGGCACGCTCGTATGGGCCGGCACCCGGTCAAATCAGTTCTCAAATGAGGGTCGAGACGATCAACGGTCGGTTGGCAAGCAGCCTTTTTCCGGGAGGCTCGGGTCTGAGTATTTGCACCGGAAGCGACAAATGGCCTTTTTGCAAACGTAGGTGGAGGCGGTTTGTAGTAGTATGCAAAGCGCCCACGTTCCGGGTCAATGGGGGCCGCGTCCCGGGGGTAAAGATTACCGGGTTGAGTGAAAGATGCCGTGCGGGAGGAAGAGGGCAAATATGGCGTTCAATCAGGGCCCGGGCATTTGGGTGGACGCTCAAAGAAGTTCAAGAAAACCCCCAAGAAGAAAACCCGGGTTGGTAAATAAAGGAAAGGAGAAGGGGGGAGCACAAAGGCTGGACCCGTGAGCACCCATTTTACTGCAAGGTGTGGGACAAGACTGGGAGGAACTGCTCCTTTGCGGGTCGAAACAGATCGATTTTTGGGGGACAATGTTAGAATTTGGGAACTGACATCACAACGAGGCAACACAATTGAAACAATAATGCGTACGACCTGTTGCTTGAGGGCGGTCTCGAGAAAGTTGACAAATGTAGAGCCGCTCTTGCCGGGCAAGCAGCTGGATCTCCTTGCTCCGCGTGTGGCCACAGTGCTTCTTTTTTTCCTTTGCCTGCTGCTGGTGCTGCTGGCTTGTTCTTTGGCGGGCGAGCTCCGCCCATCGGAGGGGGCTTTTGTGCCAGCTTTGCGCGGTCTGGGCTGCGGTAAGTCCCGCCAGGTTTTCCGTCGGCGATCTTTTCGCGGCCTGCTTCAGTGGGTCAAGGTTCCAGTTTGGGCCGGGGCCCGATGGGTGCCAGGTCTTGTCCTTTGGTGGCTTTCCCATGTTGAACGTTGCCGTTAAAGTCGGCCCCCGTTGGGGTGCGTTGCGGCTGACTTCCACCCCCGTGTTGTTTCGCCACCGGGCACCGCCACCGCCCCAGTCCTGGTCCGAAGGGAAAAAGACCAAAATCTACATGCCTTTTCATCAGCGGGTCAGCGTCGCACATCCGCCCCATCCCATTTTTCTGCTCACCCCAAATACGGCGTCCCATTTCGGCCAGCCACGCTCGAAACCCAGCGCGCACCCGTAAAACCGCGTTCTTTCCCGACAAACAAAATGGGGGGTGCGCCTGTGTCGTCGGGCCCAGCACGTGACATGGGGGGCAGCGGAATGGGCAGCCGAGCCCGTAAATCGGAATGGCCATGGCTCGTCCGGGGGTTGTCATGCGGGGAGTGGGCTGCCAGCATCATAAATTCAGAGGAAAACCGCCAGCTCTGTGCGACGGTGTTGGCGCCCCAGAAGGAGCCGGGCCATCTGAGGGCTGTAGCCGCCGACGGGGCTGGTGGCAGCGATGGTGGGGAATAGCGTCGTACGACGACGGTACTGGCGTGCTCCACGTGGCCAGGTTTTATCGGCGTAGCCGGTCATGCCCGTGGGTTGCCAGGAAGCCGGCACGGTTGTCGTGGCTGTCGAGGCTGTTGCTGTTATGGATGGCGTTGGCGCTGTTTGTTGTTTCGCAGCACGTCCACGAGGTCCTTCTGGGCCGAGATGATGTCGCCCAGCTTCCGCAGGATCTCCAGGCTTGCATGGTCAAATCTAACGCCGGTGAGCACTCCGTTCGCCCTTCCACGATGGCCTTTGTCCTTTCCTTCTCGTCAAACCTCAAAACTTACGATGAATGGTCCGACTGGCTGTCGCCGTAGTCACAGCTTGTGCCAATGGCCCACGCATGATCCGCATGTCGGCTGCGTGTTGTCCGCATTTGGTCTTGCGGACGCGACACAGCCGGCAGGCCGCAGCGCTCTTTTTCGTGGATACCGATGACTCCCGACCCGGCTTCATTGCTGTTTCCGCCTCCACTGGCCCGCCCGCCGCGCCGACGTTTGTGGCCTGCGCGACGCCGTGTCTGTTGTGTTTGCTGGTCATCGGTTATCCTGGCCACCGTCGCTGTCGCTGCTGTTCTCCCCGAGCCGTTTGCCCGCGAGGTCTGCGGCGGCGGCTCCAGAGCCTCAGCTGGTGATCCTGGCATGGTTCTGTTCTGTCGAGCTCCGTGGGAGCCTGCGGGGCCTTGTTTGCGGGCCTTTCGCTTGAATGTGGTGTGGTTCAATCACGAGCTGTTCCGTCGTTCTTCTCCGGCGCAGAGAAAGGCGCAGGGAAAGGTGCGGTCCTTTTCTCCGCACCATGACCATCTTTGTTTGGAGACAGGTAACCTAGGGGACCTGCTCTCCGCGAATTTGCACTAGGCCAAAACCCCAGTTTTCAAAAATGCAGCACTCCTTTTACGATAGGACCTAGCCTACTGTGATAAATAAATAAGTATTTATTATTTTTACATCGTATATTGGTCGTATATATATATAAGAATAACGTTGGCTCGGTTTTATTTTTTAACCGTTAACCGTTCAAACGGATTGTGTATATGAAAACATATTTCCATCACGCATTGTGCCAAGCAATGCTTTTTGAACTCCCATGTCTCTCTCTCTCTCCCTGTGCCCTCCGTATCACAGATCCCGCTTGGCATCAAACCGCAAAACGGCGCCCAGCAGCACTTGTGCGCCCACAATGCAGTTTCGTTTCTCGGGGCTGCAGTACTCGACGGGCGTAATGGCTCAGCCCATCCCGCGTCACCGCAAAGATCATGCTCGCCGGATAGTGTTTGCTCACATTACAGCTGTCGTGACCGGCGCCGCTCCACATCCGCCGCCAGCCCTGCTGGGTCGCGCCCTCGCGCGTCGTCACCGTTTCCACCTCCTCCCTCGGCCGCTTGCCTGCACGGCTGCCACGCAGTCTGGGTGGAAGATGGCGGGCGCGTGTGTCTGACAGGCACTTCCAGTCGACCTCAGATGCCCGTCGTCTTGGCGGCAATGGCCGCAAACTGGGACCGGCAGGCGTCACCATGGCGGCCAGCCGTGCGGGACGAGGGTGGCGGATATCGAGGGTGAACTGCGCCGTGTGCGGATCGTGTTGGGCGTGCCGGGGAGGGCACTGATGACGCCGGTAGTCACCACGCCCTTTTGATCGGGCGTGGAAGGCTTGATTCCGACAGTGCCACGTCGTTGCGGCGACAATCATCTGCGGCGGCCGCCAGCAGCGGCGTCCTTGCGCGTTGTGGCAGCGGCGTCCGGTGCCCGCATGGCGCGTCTCTGCCGCGGACGGTGACCTCGTACCAGGCGTATCCCTGCGCGCCCTCGACGACGCCAATCTTGCGCTGCTCCGTCTCCAGAATGGGGCCTCCTGCTTTCAATGTGCAGCTCAAAGTGCGCCGCCATGGGCCAATGGCCGTCCGCAGCGCCTCCAGCCCGGCCAGCACGCCCAAGAAATCCAATGCGCGCTGCAGTTGTCATTCCTTGGACCGGTGGGCAGGGCTTCTCGCTATTGCCGTAGATGGCAGCGGCCGCGGGTGTATTTCCGTGGGTATTCCAGGCCCGTCCTCGAGTGCGGAGTGACGCCGGCCCATGACGCCGCGAGGCCCATGGTAATACAGCGGAAAGCGTGCACCCTCCTCATACTGTCGGTGTTAGTGGCGTCTGTGATGTTCACGCTTGTCAAGTATAAATAGAAGTTAGACCTACTTTGTCCAGTTCACCAGCCCAATGGGCCCCTCGGTCCTCAATCCTTTGCTCGTCAATGGTCCGCAGCGCCTCCAGCCCGGCCAGCACGCCCAAGATGCCGTCGTACCGTCCGCCCGTTGCCTGCGTGTCGAGATGCGAGCCCATGAACGTGGGGGCCACCTTCTTTCCACTGGCGTCCGTGTTCACGCTACCCGGCCGGATGGCAAAAACTGGTTGCCCACCTGGTCCACCGTCACTGTGCACCCGAGCGCCTCGGCCTGCTCGGCAAACCACCGCCGCACGTGCGCGTCGTTGTCGTCCAGCGCCAGCCGCGCCATGCCCGTCTCCGTGTGGTGCTGGCCGTAGCGGTGCGCCTGGCCCCATTTTTCGCACGTTGTGTGAATGGAGTCCATCATGCGCTGGCCGTTGATGCGTGGCGTGGTGCCATAGCTGCGGGAGGGGGAGGACAACATTGCCGCGATAGGTGTGATGGGTGTGATTTTCTGCTCGGGGATGAATACAGCCGGGTCGCAAAAGTGTTTGGATGCGTAGAGTCTTCATCTTGTCGAGGAGAGAAGCAGTTTCTTGTATTTATATTCGTTATCTCTGGCTTGTACTGTTTTGCTCTTATCATAAAGTCGAGATGCCCAAGATAAGGTCAATATTGAATGGTTGTCTGTTTTGCTCTTATCATAAAGTCGAGATGCCCTTTCTTTACTCCGAAAGTTTGCGATGCGTATGCTGCTTTCTCTTTTCTTTCCGGTCTTGATAAAAAGAGTCCATACATCTCCTGACTTGGTGATTGGCCGTTGTTGAAGGAGGTAAGATTTGGAAGAGGCAGGAACGAACGTGCGGAGCGTCAGACCCACACGGTTAGGGAAGCGGCCCACTGCCGCGATGGGACTTGCGGAAGCTTGTCATAAGAGGAAGGAACGATCTGAACACTGCAATTCTCCGTGCTACAGACTACAGGAGTGCAATCCTTCACGAAGTGATACAACAAAACAAGGTCAAGCTGCGAATACGAATACGTAATATGATTTTGCGTCGAGATGGGAAGTAGAGAAGAGTCTGGGCTGAACCAGGACAGCCTCTAGAAGCATTTTAGATCATCCTATTTGAGTCATCGCGTGACAGAATCAACCTCTCGAAAAAAATCCGCATCAACCTTCCGAAAAAAAGAACGAGGAGAATGTGATGTCGACATCACCGGCGCATGTGTAGTAAAATATACCCAATTTGGGCAAATTTCCTGTTCTGGGATATAATGCCGTCTTTGGTACTAATGCCTATATACAGCTTCCTTCTGTGCCTCCTCCCTGATACTAACTGTATGAACTTGCTCTTTAGCAAATCCGTGACGATTAACCGCCGCTCTCCTCAAACTAACCGATGAACTGCTCATCGCGAGAGACACTCGTCGCCGTGCCTCCAGTCTGGATGTCCCAAGCACGCTCACATAGCGGCCGTTGAGCCAGCCCTGCGGCTCCCGCATCAGGTAGACGATTGTGTCCGACACCAGCTCAGCTGTATCCGTAATCACCTTTTCGTGCAGGTCTTTGGGCAGCGCCAATGCTCATATCCGACATTACACCGCCGGATGGATCGAGATGGCCGTGAATGCCTGCGTCCTTGTACTCGTATGCGAGGCACTCGGTCAGCCGGCACACGCCAGCTGGATGTGTTATAGGCGCTCATGCCGTGAATCACCAAAATGGCGCCCTGGCTTGGTGACATTGATAAATCATCCTCTCCGCCTCTGGGCTGGCCCTCTTTGCCCAGCGCAGAAAAGGGATCATGGCCCGGCACACCGAGGTACACGCCCTTGAGGTTGATCTCAAAGGTAAACCACCAGTCCTCGGGCTTGCTCTCGTGCACCGTGGCGTTGGGCTCGAGTACCGCAGCGTTGTTGATCAGAATATCGAGGGGTTTGCCGCCGAGCAAGGCCTTTGTCGTATCAGCGGCAGCCTGCACGGAGGCTGGGTCGGAGGCGTCCATTTTGAGCGGCAGCAGTGTCGGGACAGGCCGGCCGGCGTCCTGGGCCGCTTTTGTCACAGCAGCCACGGTCTCGTCCATGCTGCGCGGGGCGGCGAAGCGCAATAAACGAGACCCCGGCCCGGGCATAGGCAACGGCAATGGACGCGCCAATGCCGCGGGACGCGCCGTCAGAAAGACCGACTTGCGGCGAGGTCGAGCTTGCGCGGGTTGATGGCATCGTACGTGTCGTGGTGGCTTGTGTTCCGTGACGGTGACGCCTGTGGGGATGTCAGTGGGCAGCTTATGGTCATCCAAAAAGAAGAAGAAACGCAGAGTCCTTCACTCACCCGAGTGAGGGTCCTCCTTGTGGAACTGGGGAATGAGGGGATCGTCGACGCCGAGCATGGTGACAGTTGCCCGAAAAGAGCCTCAGTTGCGGGTTGAAAGCCTGACAATATTTTTAATAATTTTATTGGGGCATATGTCTTCCGTCTTCCCCTCTTTTGTTGTATCATTTCGCGTGAGAACTGACAGGCTTGACTGAGTAGCCTACTTGGTATGATTTTCTTTCGGGAGAAACGACGGAAAATAACTCCCCAATTTCCGCATCCCCGCATTATCTCGACTCCTGATTCAGTTCACGTATTTTTCCATTCGTTGGCAATTCAGTAGCCTACAGATTTGGCACATAATATTCACGCTCGCCAAAGGAAATGTTTATGTGAATAAGAGCCACTTTCATCAGACTATACCTTGACGATTTTCAACAAAATATACCGTCCGAGAACGCCAGTGGCACCCTTCTTCATAACGACCCTTAACCCGACTTTCCGGGCTTCGCCGTGGGCCGCGTCCAGCTGGTCGTCCTCGTTGGCCAGCGTCGCCACCACCTTGTCCGTCATCATGCCCTCTGTGTTTGCGGCCCAGCAGCGCCAGCACAACGGCAGGGGCCGTAAAGGCAATCGTGGCCGGGTACACGGTGTGGTAGGCAATCCGCGTTGGCGTTGCGGTAGTCCGCATTGCCAATGTCGAGGATGTTTTGCGTGAGGCCGGGGATGGAGGCCGCGAGGGACGTGGCCGCATTGGCTGCCGTAGTCGTACCCGCGGCGGCGGCTTCCAGGAACGCAGCCACGGACGACTCAGGCAGGCCGGCGGCCTCGAGCGCGGGCGGCACCTGGGCGGGGACTGTTGTGGCCAAGCGGTTGGTGAGGATGGTGACGTAGACGGCGGTGATGACAGAGGCAATGGCGGAGCGGAACGAGCTGCCGAGTCCGCCGGCGACGCCGATCTCGCCCTGTTCGCTGTCCAGCAGCGTCGTGCCGGCCAGGGGCAATAGCCTCGTTGTAGCCGAGGAACGTGATGCCGACAAACAGCAGGCCGATGCAAGTGGCGCGCGTGCTGGGGTCGCCGCCGGCGTAGCCATGCAGGCAATCATGGCGCCGCCAGCAATGAGCACAAACGCGCACTGCCAGGTGGCCCTTCCAATTTTTGGCGCGAGGTAGCCGCCGAGGCAACTGGCCGACAACAATGGCAGTGCCCGGGATGGCCGAGAGCGCCCAGCTCAATGTCGCCGTAGACGACGCCGGCCTGCATGGGCCAGAATAATGGCCAGCGAGTAGTAGGCGCTACAGCCGAGGCCGAGCACAGCGCTGTTACACACCCACTTATAGTCGCGCACAATGTGCATGGGCACGAAGGGCTCGCGCAGCGGGCACGTACGTCTCCAGACGCCAAAGACGACGAGCAGGGCAACGCGAGCACGATGGCGCAGATGACAGCCGCAGACGTCCAGGGGTGCGTGAGCCGCCCCAGGAGAGGCCCAGCAGGAACAGCACGAAGCCGGCCGCGAACAGGAACGTGCCAATGTTGTCAAAGTGGCGCAGCCAATAGCCGACGCGGCGGATGTCGTCATCGTCATGGCGGTGCTTCTTCTGGAACGAGGGCGGGAAGTAGAAGCAGTCCATAGCACAAAGTTGAGGGCGTTGAAAACCGAGCAGCACCCAGTAGACACCCGGCCAGCCCACGGCCGTGTGGTCCAAAAAGGCAAAGCTGATGATGGAGCCGACACCGGCAAAGGGAATGCAGAATGCGTACAGCAGGGCCAGGCCCAGGTAGCGGTACTTGATGGGCACCAGCTCGCCATAACGTAGTGGAAGCTGAGCTGCGTCAATGAGGCCGCGCCGCAGCAGCACGTTGCCACGATGAGCACGGGGATCGACTTGGCCGTGCACAGACAATGGAGCCGATGACGGCAATGGCGGGCACCGACGATAAAAAAGTAGCGGGATCCGACAGGCGGCCGACGGGCGTGAAAGAAGACGGCCAGCGAGACGTTGTAGATCATGGAGATCCAGGTGTAGCGCGGGTCCTGGCCCAGCTCCTCGTTGATCTGCGAGATGATGGAGGCGGCCAGGCCAAAGGAGCCCACGCACGTCATGAGCGAGCAGGCGGTGGCGGCCATGGAGCCGACAAAGAAGCGCGACATGAAGTAGCCCTTAGGCAGCTCGCCGAGCTCTGTCTCGAAGCCGCGCGTGATGGCGTGGGCCTCGCTGTCTGAGGTTGTGTATCCACCGGCCTCGATGTTTTTCAGCGTGTGTCCGCGGCCGCAATGGCTCGACTTTTGGCGAGGAAGACATGCTGTCGGTGGGGGTTCAGTGCGAGAAGGGAAAGGGGGGGATATGAAAAGAAAGGGGGACAAAGCGGCCAAGAGTGCCGAGAGTGCCAAGATGTCAAGATGCCTCGCTCCCGTTGGCGTGTAAGTTACAGAAACGTTATGGGATGGGAATAAAGAGATGACATGGATGGAGAAGACAAGAAAAAGGAATACAGGAAAAAAAGGAATGAGGCACGAACACACGACGTGCGTGCGACGACCAGCTCGCCTTTATATCCCCCGTCTTTCATCTCAGATAGATACCATTAACTTCGTCTCTCACTCTTGCTCTCTACGTTGCAAACAGACATGGCTACCACGCGACCGGGAGTACATCTTCCCACTGTTTCCGCTCTTCCAGATACCAGACAGGCATGCGGTGAGCATTTGTGTGAGTGTGTCTCGCGTGGACAAAAGGGAGGGGGCCTGGACCAATATGCGCGCAGACCGTCGACAAGGGATGGATACACACTCATATCCAGCATTGACCACTGACCACTCTCCTTGGACTACATGTTACTATATAAATACCGTTACACCAGACGGGACGTCGGTAATGTCGGAAGATCGGCCTCCCAGGAAATCAATGGAGTTGGTATCCGCCTTCTCCGCGTTTTGACAACCTCTCCGCAAAATCTCACCAGACAGCTACCCCAGCCCAAGGCAAAATTTGGACCGCGAGATACAAGGAGGGCCGCATGGGGCATAATAAACACCGTTGAATGGCTCCCGCTCTCCCCGCTAGTTGCCGGGAAGTCAATCTTCCCGTTTTCCGCTCAACCCCGGACAGCGTCCACCTAAAAATATTGCACTCTATTAATTTTGTGCCATTACTCGCGCCCATTCTCGCAGATAACAAGGATAAAGAGATCCATCAGCAGTGCGCACGATGCGTCCAGAACGTGGCAGACATGTTTTGTGTTGTTTTGACAGCTAGCATCTACTGTTTTCAGTGAATTTCCCGCATGACGCTACGGTAATAACAGCACTGGAGAGAACTAGCATGAATGATGGTACTGCTGTATTATTATATACGAGGATTAGATTGAAGGCATACAGTTTACCAGACATGACTGTCTAAATATGTGTATTGTTGAGAAAGGACAAATGGACGAAAAGACAGACACACCCCCCAAGGAGGAAAAGACCACGCCCCATTCCTCCTCTTACACTCGTCTACACGCGTCTGTCTGTCTACATCAACAGCCACACTACGACAGGAAGGTGCTCGAGAAGACGCCCACAATGCCCATAAAGTTGCCGTAGTTGGCCGTGGCCGAGGCGTCCGCCACATGGTGCCCAGGTAGTCGATCATGTACGTGACGCCCGTCGTGACGAGGCCGAAGATGGTCACCTTGGCCGCGCCCTGGATGCTGACCAGCGGCGTGGTCTGGCAGGCGTACTGCTCGCACGACGTGGCCTGGTTGTCAAAGAAGCTGTAGTGGCCGGCGCCGTAGACAATCGTGTTCTGCGTCGACCCGGAGTAGACGGCGCCCCAGCCCGACTGGCTGGCGGACAGCGTTGGGTCGCCGTACGCGCTGTTGGTCGGGTAGGGCAGCAGCGCGCCGGGTTGGGCTGGTAGTAGGCAGTCTCGGACTGGATGAGGCCCAGGACAATGTTGTTGCCGTTGTGCACGTGGAACTGTACTGGGCGTGGTGCTCGGCGGCGACGCCAAACAGCAGCAGGTCGAGCCTTCGAGCAGCACGCCGCGGCCGGCGTAGATGGTAATCTGCGTCAGGTCGACATCGTCGGCGTCGTGGTCCGCGACCCACAGCCAGCTGTTCTCCATGTAGACGTACTGCACGCCGGCGGGCACGTACAAGCTCAGGAACGCGGCCATGCAGTGGTGTGCAGCGTGCTGCTCGTGATGGTGGTCTTGTTGTTCTGCAGCGGGCAGTCGGCGAGCGACAGGTCCGAGCCCGTGAAAACCGCCCAACACGCGTGTGCACGTCCCACATGGTCGCGAACTTGCCGGCCCCGGCGCCCGAGAGGTTCCACTGGATTAGGATGGCGCCCGCCGTGGCGCCACGCGTCGACACGATGAAGTCGCTGAGCTCGACGAGGTGCCCACGACGCCCGGGGTGGCGCCGACGGCGAGCACGGGCTTGGGTGCGGTGATGCTCGAACAAGGCCGCGCCGTAGCCGAGGAGGACCGGGTACGACTCGCCGACAACGCGGGCGCCCGGGGGCACGACGAGCGTCGCGGTCACCACGTAGACGCCGTAGTCGATGAAACAGCAGCTTGCCCGTGCTGGCAGACGCGGCCAGTGCGTTCTTGCAGGCGCGACGGTGCTCGGTCGGCTGCTGCCGTCGCCCCTTGGCGCCGAACGTGCGCGCGCTCAGCACGTCGTCGGCCAGCACGTCGGCGTACGACGGCTTGGGGAAGGCGTAAAAAGTTGGAGCCGTCGAGCAGCGTGCTGGGCCGGCCGTACTTGACGGTGCCCAGGTTGGTGACGGCCGTGGTGCCCTGGTAGCCGTGGCCGTAGCCCCAGCAGGCCGATGCTGTGCACGGCGCCCGACAGCACGGTGCTGCCGGCGGCCATCTGGATGTCGTTGGTGACACCGTTGAAGTAGACGTTTTCGGCGATCAGCTCGCCGGCGGCCGCGGGCGTGATGCCCGTGTTCTTAGCAAACTTGATGGCCGTCTCCACGTTAGTGAACACGCTGTCAATGACAATTACCACGTCGGCGGCGACCGCCGTCGGGTAGCCGGCCGACAGGTCCAGGCCCACGGTACAGTCGTTGATGGCCAGGTCCTTGTACATCCACGACCAGTCCCAGATCTGGCGGATGGCCGTCTGGCAGCCGTTGAAGGTCAGCCCGCGCATCGTGTACTGCTGGTTGCCAAAGTTGAGGCCGTACAGGCCGCCGTTGAACGTCAGGTCCGACAGGAAGCCGCCCGAGCCCTCCTCGGACCACAGGCCCTGGTGCTGCGTGTTGACTGGCCGTCGACATCTGGGAAGACCACGTTCTGGATCGACGTCGCCTGGCCCGTCGACCAGTGGACGCCCGCCAGCGGCAGCGTGGCCGGCGCCGCCGTCATGTCAATGACAAAGTTCTTGATCTGGCGCCAGAAGATGTTGACCGCCGCCCACTGCTCGTTGAGGTTGCCGTCGATCACCGCGTACGGTGTCTCGCCCGACGACGCCCACGTGGACGCCACCTTGATCGTGGGCGGGCACGCGTGCGTTGCCGACCAGCGCTGCGTAAAGTAAAAGTCGACAATGGGGGCCGAGACCAGGTAGGTGCCCGACGGGAAGTAGACCAGTGCCGGCTTGGTGGTGGTCGAGCTGCAGCCTGTGCCGGGCCCGCAGCGGCCCGACTGTCGCCTTTGTTGACTCAGACGCGGCGGCAATGGCGCGGTTGATGGCTACCGTGTCGTCCGTCTTGCCGTCGCCCACGGCGCCAAAGTCCTTGACGTTGCGAAACACCTCGTAGCCCGCCTCGCCCGCGTAGGGGGCCACCGCCCTGGTGCTCAATGTTCTCGAGGTAGAAGGAGCCGCAGGTCGCGGAGGGAGTCGCTGACGACAACGTAGCCGACGACGTGGCCGACGACGACGACGAGATGACGGAAGAGGAAGACGAGACGGGCGACGACGACGAAAGAAGCAGAGCTGGGACGAGGCACTGCTCGAGGCAGCAGACGACGCAGCTGGACGGCAGCCGAGGGAGGACACGGAAGCGGAAGCGGAAGCTGCTGGCAGAGGAGACATGCTAGGAGAGGAAGCCGACGAGACAGACGAGACAGACGAGACAGACGAGACAGACGAGACAGACGAGACAGACGAGACAGACGAGGTGCTGGCCAATGCGGAGGACGACACAGAGGCAGAACCGCTGCTCACGAAAGAGCTGGCAGCAGAGACGGAAGCGCTGGCAGATACGCTGGCAGAGGCACTGAACGAAGTACTGCCAGAGGCACTGGAAACACTGGAGACACTGGGAACACTGGGACGCTGGAAGCAGGCGAGGAGGTCGCAGACGAAGACGAAGTAGGGGGGTGTAGGTAGCAGCAGACGCCGACGAGGAACCACTGACAACGCTGGAGGCGACGCTCGAGGCGGCCGACGAGCTACCTGAAGGAGAAGCCGAGATGGAAGCGGACGAGGAGACAGCCGAGGCGGAGGCGGAAGCGGACGATGAGACGGCCGAGCAGAGGCAGAGGCAGAGGCGGATCCTGAGGTAGGAACGCTGCTGGAGACGGCAGAGACACCGGACGAGGCAGAAGCGGAGACAGAGGCCACTTTCCGGAAACGGAGCCAGAGGCGGGGGACGAGCCGGAGATGCCCGACGAGACAGCAGAGGCGGAGGCGGAGGCGGAGGTGGAGCTGGCCGAGACAGGGCCTGAGGTCGAGCTCACGACAGAGGCGCTCGATGGGGCCGAGACACCAGACGAGACACAGACGAGACACCAGACGAGACACAGAGGCAGAGCCTGAGGCAGAGCCCGAAGCAGGGACAGACGAGCTGGTCGAGACAAGGACGACAGACGACAACGAAGACGAAGACAGCTGCGAAGACGACGCAGAACCGCTGCCACGCTACCAGCCACACGCCGGTACTCGTGGGTTGCTGTGTCTCCGTCTCGGACGACGAGTCCGACTCGTAGCATTGCAGCGCTCAGCTGGGGCGTCGGGCAGGTGGTGATGGTGCTGGTGACCCAGACAACGACAGGGACCTTGCTGCTGCTGGCGGCGGCGGTGGCTGCAAGGGCGGCCAGGACCGCCGAGCCGGCGAGGGCCACCGACGGCGAGGAAAAGATGCCGCGCATGCCGGGGAAATCAAACGATCAAACAAGAAAAAGGGCGTATTGGTTTAAAAGTTGCACAAAACGAATGGACGAAGGAGGAACCACGAAAGGTCTCTGCTTCAACCTTTTGCACCTCGGTGGGCTGTAAAGCAACCCGGGACGAGGTGGAAAGGCGTTGTTGCGAGGCGTGTAGAGAACGACTAAAGTTAGTGAGGGTGTTGACGCTGGGCGTGAAAAGAAGAAAGAGAAGAAAGAGAAGAAAACAAGAGGGGAGGAGAAAGAATATTGTATCGAAAACGGCACAGCATACGGCCCTGCCAACGAGACGACAAAACTACGGCACGCCATGGTTCGTGGCTTTTCTCGTCTGCTGACAAAGTAATACGCTTCTTGGAGTGTGGGTGGGCTGGGGAGACTGGATGTGACGGCTGGGCGGCGGATGTTGACATGGGATAGGGGGAGAGCGAGCAGGGATGGGGCAGCTGAGAAAGGCGCTGGGCAGGTTGCTGCACTCTATTTACAGCATATCATGCCCCTGTAAGATCCTGCAGACCATGTCCATGTCTCGTCTGCCGTTGCGCTGTCTCGCTGTCTCGTATCTTACTGTTTCGTCCTGTGGTCTTATTGTTCTGGCCCTGGTGATTATCCTCCGTCCGACAGCGTGGGACTGAGCACTGGGAAGGCCACGCACCACTGCTGATCATTTCGTCAACAACTTGTACATGTAGAGATAAAGAGCGTGGGCCGGATGAGCACGGAATAGGGCATATCAGGGACATGAAGGGGAGCAGTAAGTCCCAGTGTGATGGAAATAAAACAATTACGAGGCAACAGTAAACGAAAGAAGAAAAGAAACGAAAAAAAGACAAGAAAAGGGGTGAAGCTAACGACAGCCGCAGCGGAGAGGCAAAGCGCGTATGGAAGAAAGAAAAGCACGCCCATGTACATGTACATGTATCTTACGACATGCAGGGAAAGTTATTTGGCCGCAGCACGGCCGCTGTTCACGTTGTGGAGGGGAAGCTCGATGTTCAATTTCAACCGGTCAAGCTTTCGTTAGTTGTCGACCCAGGAAGCCGATTCTAGATTTTAAACAGGTTACTTTCACACAAGACCCGGAGGAGAGCGAGCGGAGAGAGGCCGAGCGAGACAAAAAGGCACACCAATCAGAACGCGATCGAGAGGAGCCGGGGCAGGCCCTCTCCTTTCGAGGTGGGGCGCCTGGCTGGCCTCACTCGAGCCTCTCTCCTTCCGAGCGAGGAAAAGAGACGACAAGATGTGTGGGGTGGTATCGGTAATTTAACCTTTCTGTCGTCAGTGACATGTTTTACTTCTGGTTCGCGGTTCACGACATGACAGTCACCCGTATCCATGCAATCATGAGAGTCCTGTGAGGTTCTTTTTCGGTCCTCGTGTGTGCTTAACGAGTGCATTTGTCTTGTTTTCCCCTGCCATCAGAACAGACCAGCATCCACAAAGCCAATCTACAAAAGGATGCAAGAATCGAAATCGGCTCTTGCCAGAAGTGGATTTACTCTTCCTTCGAAACAGGAGGCCCAGAAAATACACTCGATAGCCTTGAACGTCTTCTCCATTTTGCCCCATTTGGAGTCTCGACGGCACCTCGAGAGAGCTGACTTTTTTACCCCTGACACGCTGGCGGCGCTGTACGGCGCTAGTGACGGCACAATTTCCAGTGCATGGCCTAGCGCTAACCGCCAGGCACCACCAGCACCAACACGACCACTAAATCTTCAAATATTGGATTTCGTTTCGCGTTTTTGTGTCGTCTGTTCTGCGCACTCGGGCACAACGCCACAATCTCGCACGCCATTCCAAATCGGGGCATTATTAATGTTTTGTGCCTCTTTTCAAGGTGAGACTAAGGTTGCATTGGAAGGGAAAGTGGGAAGAAAAACGAAAGAGGAGAGAGTACAGAAGAGACAGAAGAAAGCCATCACTCACGATGTTCATATGTCTACAGAACACAAGCTTTTCCTCCCCTTTCCCCTAGGCAGTAGAGCGCCACCTACGCAAGGCGGTGATATCAGAGAATGTTTTTGGATTTTTTGTCAACATGCCCCTCCATCGTCCTTTTCTCGTCGCTTTGATGTGGCTTAAAGATGCATCGAGCAGGCACCCATCCTGCGGGGAAAATAGCCTTTCAGGGGCTAACCTTATTGCACGGCAGGCCTTTCTGCGCAAAAGTATCTTATCTTACAGTCAGAAAGCGCTGTAGCAAAGGGGCTCCTTTTGCGGCACTCGAGTGCGGAGTTCGGCTGTCGATGCCTGGCCTGTCAGCTGTCAGGGACCACGCCACATACGAGTAATCACCATCGCCTACTCGAAGTACTCCGTATTTCCAAACAAAACCATACAGGGTCTGTAGTTGCGTGGCCGTGGCCGCTTTGCTTATCAACGGGTGTCATGGAACAAAACTCCACGCTGGATCCCCCGTTCCAACGACTTGGCACGTCTGCAAGGGAAATGACAAAAGAACAAAAGAAATGCACACGGCTCAATGTCCTTTTGTGGTCAGCAGAGCGAAACAGTCAGAAACGGGCCTACACTCTGTATTACAGCCAAATGTCCTCAACCCGTTTTCATCGTGTGGCCGTTGGAACGCATAGGCCAGGCTTGGCCTGTTTGATGCTGCGGCCATATTTTACCTATTTTAGTTGCACAATTAAGCTTACTTGGTCCGTCACTTTCAGGTGGGTTTTTGGATTTACACTTGATCCCATATTACATGGATATTCACATATCTATCCGTGCTCTCTACAAACACAAAGTAATACGACCTAATATACGTGGGACACCTGTTTGCATTGCTACTACCATGGGATTTCACGCCGTTGGCTCTGTGTTTTGGTGATCACCATTTTTTTTGGTTTGGTTTGCTATCTTTATCAAAGATGCTATCGCTGTGCCTGATCGTGTATCTTTTGTGTGTATCCTTTGCCCATAACCAATCGCAATACCCGGAACCAGCCGGTAATGTTTTTTTTTTGCCTCAACAGAGTAAAGAGAAACCGGAACGAGCATCCACCGCCGCAGTTCACCACTTAGTCCGAAAAGTGCACCTTGACATCGCTGTCCGCGATCAGGTCACGGCCCTCGGGCGGCGTCAGCACTGGCGTCACATTATGATCATGATCGTGGTCGTGGTCGTCCTCTTGGTCATCATGGCCGTGGAGGTGCGTGCCGCGGTTCACCGACGTGTCGCGGAAAATGTGCGGCGTGTAGGGTCCGCCGGGGGTCGAGGGCGCGCCCGCACCGGCACCAGCACCATCGGGGCCCTCGCCGGCAACGCCCACGTAGTCGGCCGAGGCATAGTCGGTGGTGACGGAGCCAAAGACAACGCGGTCAGGGCCGGGGCTGTGGGTGCCCTTGTAGAGGCTGCCGTCCAAGAGGATGGGGAACTCAAAGATGGGCTCCTGGGCGTGCGACTCGGTGGGGTATTCTGTTTGCCATTGTCAGTGGTCAATAGGAGATGGTCATCAAAGGACAGCAAAGGACATCAAAGACAAATCTTCTCCAAAGAAAAAAAAGCTCACTCTTGTAGGCGTGCGGGTACTTGGCCTCGCCAATCTGCTTGCCCTCCTTGAGCAGGTTGAGCGCCTCGCCGATGGCGGCGTTGATCTGCTTGCGGGTGAAAGTGGCCTTGTGGGTGGCCTCGGAGACGGAAGGAGAGTAGTCTGTGTGGTCAGTCAGGGCATCGATGCAATACAAGAAGGGAGGCAATGTGGGTTTTGTTACAGATGGTGTGCTGGGCTGCCATGTTGACAGGAGTCTATCAGATATGCAGTGGTGTGAAGGAAGAAGAGTTGTTTGATTGTTTGATTGTTTTTCGAAAGACTGGATGTGATGGCAAGATGTGTGGTGGAAATATTGTAGCAAAGTCGCGTAGTCTAGAAGGTAGGGGATGCTGCCTTTTATACCTTTTTTGCGTCATCCTCACTCCATTGCTTGTGAAGTATATCGTGCCATGTTCATCTATTTCGTGGCTACAAAGCAGCACTCATTTCCATCGCACAAGTCTAGAGCCAGGCACGCGTCTCACATCCACGTGCCCGCAAAGAGAAAAGAGACAAGGTGTGATGGTCATGCAGCTGTATGACCTTTGTGCCTGGTGTGCAAGAAGGTCAGGTGGGTAAACACAGAAACGTAGAGAGATGTGCTTGCCTGGTGCTGCTTTTTGTTTCGCTTCTGTTTTTTTAAACAATCCCCTCGTGCCATGTCCGACTGTCCAACGCCACGCAAACTGAAAGCCACGCACGTAACGACAGTGGTCACGCTCTTGTGTCCCTTTTTTGACCTCGCTTTTTTATTCATGATTATGTTCAACTACGCGTGCTTCCAGTTCACACATCACGCAATGGCCTCTCGGCCGCCAGCGGATCTCCGTGCTGCTCGTTTTTGTTGTGTACATGAATCACAACGCCCTGACTCTGACTCAGCTAAGCTTTCGACTGTGCTCTGCACCTGCACAACAGTCGTTTCACGTCCCATACCACCAGCAGCAGGCACTGAGAAGAGGCAGAGAAGACGGATGGAGAAGGAAATCTCAACCCAAATTGCAGGCTCTTGTCGTGCAAGCACAGGGCAACACATACACGAAGGCACCAAAGCGTACCAAGAATGCACCAAAAGAAAAGACATGAAACGGTCGTTTTTCCTGTTTGGCCTTCGGTCCACCGCATCGAGACGCGTGTCGCTGTGCTTCGTTTGCGTTTCCAATGAAATTGCGATTGCTTCCTTCATCCTTCCCAGACAGCTCTCGTGGGATGCACGGGAAACGTAACTTACTGACCTGTCCGGTCACGCAAAGCACAATAATGTATGGAAGATGGACGGCGATCTAGGAACAGTGTTGCCCAGTCTTGCTTTTGTGTTGTTTTCCAATCGTTCTACAGCCCGTTTCTGGTTTCGGTCACACAGCACATTGGGAGTACATCGGCTGTTGCACCGGGCACCGGTTTACCCACCAGCGTTCACCGGAAGCCTACACTTGAAAACAAGCACGACAGATCATGCGGCCAGTCTTTGTTCGACGCCGGGGCGCGTTCCTCTAGCCGGCAGCCCGCGCTGCATCGTCATAGAATTAATGATCTGGTTAAAATCACAGCATCGACGTGCTTGATGATATGAGACGACGTGAGACGAGCGGTGGCCTGTCGTTTTAACTGTCGGCGAGCATGACGTTGCCATCACGCGACGGGCATGGAATCCTGCTGTGCCCACCGCGTTTCTTGGGAGACGGTGCAACAGCTTTGTCATCGGCACTTTCTGCTCTGTTGCGAGTCCTTTCTTCTCTGGAGCTCCCCTCCGGTTTATCTGTATCACCCTGTATTGACAGATTGGTGAAAAACTGTAAACCTGTAAGTGGTAACCACACGGGGAGTGACCTACAGTCATAGCATCACTTATTGCATAGCTGCACTTGGGTATATGCATATATGCCAACAAGTAATCGTATCAGATCCGCGGCACAGACCGAGCTTTATTCAACTTCGAATAATGTCGGGTCTCCCTTCTTATCAAACGCTTTTGCTCCCAACGGGCCAGGATCTAGAATTGGCGCAATCAACTTCCAAGAAATACCAAGAGGAATCGAAGGCATCCTCGAAACACGACGAGATGCTGGCGAGTCTTGGGAACTCTCGGCTAGTGGCTGGGCAGAAAAGAACGAGAAGACCGAAGGAACGCCTTGGGATTGGTGACCTTGTTCAGGGAGAAGACCCACGTTCTTATCTCGAGATATAATACTTGTAGGCACCAAGGTACTTCATCTCTACCTATATTGTCATCATAGTTGCCTTTGTCGCCATAGGGTTGCAGCACAAAGTCTGGGGAGGTGCCAAGTTGGCCAACCGAACATGGAGGTCGATGATGAGAGGATGTAAGAGGAACTTACAAACCTTTGCCTTCCTAGATGGGTATTAGTGACTTTTTGTGGGCTTTGTGGGTGAGTCACATGCCCAGTCACCTGCCTTTACCTAATAATGGAACGGGCTTTGGCGGACTTTTTGGGTGCCATTGGGCCAGCCAAGCCGTGCGCCAAGACACTGCCACGCACTTTGCCACGGGGTACATCAAGGCAGGTTCACCTTTGGGGTTTTTGGCAGCCACAATGAGGAATTTAAAAAAAAAAAAAAAAAAAAAAAAAAAAAAAAAAGAAGACAAGAAAACGTGAACGTGATGAGAAAGAAAGCAAATCCCGAGGAATTAAGAAAGAAAATGTAGAACAAAAGTCAAGCCGCGGTCATCCTTTCAGGGAGACAGCCTCGTCTCTGCCACCGCACATGTCCCTCGCCGAACGCCGTGCCCTTTTTTCCTTTTTCTTTGTCGTATTTGTACGCCGCGCGCGTACATCGTGGCCGCCGAGCTCCCTCGCTGACGCCAAGACCGGCGGAGGCTCGCCACGACGCTAAGCACCCAACAGGCGGGGTCACCTGACTGAGCGAACCACCTCTAACCCGCCTACACGAACTGGCCAGTGTTGAGGCCTACAGCCTGCTGGCTACACTCATCCACTAAAGCGTCTGGTGCAGCGCCGAGGCATCCCGGACCAGACCGGCCACACCGACGAGACACCCGACAAGGCCCGGCAAGGCTCGACCATGCGCGACAAGACTGGGCAGTGCTTGGCGCCCCCACCAGGTGGAATGTTCTGTTCTAAGTGGCGTGGGGAACGCCAAAGATGCGCCATAGATGTGCCAAAGGTCATCGAAACTTGCACCAATCTCGAGATATCACGGCGTCTTTTTTGTCTCTTCGTCGTCCGCACCACCTTTTTGAGCAAGCACCGCTTGGCAATGGGGGCGATGACGTGCACTCAAGTGGGTGCATCGTTTCTGGGCGGTCGGCGTGTTTACTTTTTCTGTTGCAAGATCGGCAGAGCACAGTCATTCGACCTATGGTATCCGTTGGTTTCTGGAAGATTGAAAAAAAGGGAGATAGAGTTCACGGACGAGATATATAAGAAGACAAGTTGCCCCCTCTCGTTTGAAATGTTCAGATCTTGATCTTGCGAGCCATCAATACATCGACGCTCTTTTGGTTTTTGGAAATACATTCTTTTTATCTGCATCCTGTATCCTGCTTTCCAATGGAACATCGTGAAGACACTTGATATCAACAGAATCTCACATCATCAGATTCAGTCCACAGCGGCATCTCAACCATAACATTTCAACTACACAACATCACAACTACACTACACCACTACACGCCTAGCATGGCTGCACCCTCGTTCACCCAACACCCCTTCCTCCTCAGCGTGCAGGATGTGGCCGCGCAGCTCGAGACAGACGTCGACAAGGGCCTCACGGCCGTGCAGGTGAAGCAGCGCCAGGAGCAGTACGGGCGCAACGAGCTCGAGGTGCACGAGCCGACGCCGTGGTACTCGATTCTCATCAAGCAGTTCTGCAACGCCATGATCATTGTGCTGTTCATCATCCTGGGCGTGTCCTTTGGCATCGGCGACATGATCGAGGGCGGCGTGGTCACGGCGGTGATTGTCATCAACGTCAGCATCGGTTTCTACCAGGAGTCGCGCGCCGAGAAGAAGATGGACGCGCTGCGCACGCTGTCGTCGCCGAGCGCCACGGTAGTGCGCGACGGCCGCTCGCACGTGGTACCCAACGCCGAAGTCGTGCCGGGCGACGTGGTGCTGCTGCGCACGGGCGATACGGTGCCGGCCGACGCGCGCCTGTTCGAGTCGGTCAACCTCGCGTGCGACGAGCAGATGATGACGGGCGAGTCGCTGCCCGTCGACAAGGCCACGCACAACCACATCCGCGACCCGACCACGGGCGCCGTGGCCACGGTGGCCGAGACCGTCACCGACGGCGACCGCATCAACCTGGCCTTTGCCTCGACCAACGTCAGCAAGGGCCGCGGCCGCGGCATTGTCATCGCCACCGGCATGGCCACGGCCGTGGGCCGCATTGCCGCCGCGGCGGCCGGCAAGAACCACCGCAAGCCCGGCCGGTCGATGAACGTGCGCAAGTATGGCCCGTGCAAGGCCGCGCTGGGCAGCGCGCGCCGGCTGGGCGACCTGGCCCTCAAGCTCATCGGGCTCACCGACGTGACCCCGCTGCAGCGCCGCCTGACCTACCTGGCGTACCTGCTGTTCCTGCTGGCCGTGGTCATTGCCATCATCGTCTTTGGCGTGCACAAGTTTGTGCTCAACAGCGAGGTCGTGCTGTACGCCACGTCCACGGGCATCGCGCTCATCCCCGAGTCGCTGTCGATTGTGCTCATCATGACCATGGTGCAGGCCACGCGCGTCATGCGCCAGGCCAACGTGGTCGTGCGCGACCTGGCGGCGCTCGAGCTGCTCGGCGGCGTCACCAACATCTGCTCCGACAAGACGGGCACGCTGACGCAGGGCGCCATGGTCCTCAAGAAGGCGTGGCTGCCGGCCCGGCGCCGCGTCCTGACCGTCCACGGCGCCGCCGACCCCAGCGACCCGACCACAGGCACGGTCCAGGAGGACGGCGCGCCCGAGGGAGCCGCGGTCAGCATGACCCCCGAGACGCGCACCTTTTTGCTCGCGAGCGCCCTCTGCAACGCCGCCACCGTGCGCCAGGACCCCGAGTCGGCGAGTGGCAGGCCATTGGCGAGCCCACCGAGATCGCCCTGCAGGTCTTCGCGCAGCGCTTCGGCATGGGCAAGCGCGCGCTCGAGGCCCAGGGCTGGGTGCCGCGCACCGAGTTCCCGTTTGACAGCACGATCAAGCGCATGAGCGTGGTCTACGACGCGCCCGCCGGCGGACACGGACCACGACAGCGGCCGCGGCAGCAGCGTCGTGCTGACCAAGGGCGCGGTCGAGCGCATCCTCGAGCGATGCACCGCCATTGCCACGGACGAGAGCCGCGAGGCCATGACGGACGCGCACAAGGACCAGGTTCCTGGCGCAGATGAACACGTTTGCGCCGCTGGGCCTGCGCGTGCTGGCCATTGCCTACCGGCCATGGCAGGGCCGTTTCGAGGGTGAGAACAACAACAACGACGACGACGAAGAGAACGGCGAAAAGAAGCACGCCACGGCCAGCTCCCCCGCCGCCCTCGCCGAAAAGGACCTGCGCGAGGCGGTCGAGCAGGACCTCGTCTTCCTCGGCCTCGTCGGCATCTACGACCCGCCGCGCGAGGAGACCGCGCAGTCCATCCGCGAGTGCACCGGCGCCGGCATCCACGTGCACATGCTGACCGGCGACCACCCGGCGACCGCCGAGGCCATTGCGCGCGAGGTGGGCATCCTGCCGCCCACGTCCGTCACCGGCACCCTGCCCGACGCCGTCGCGCGCGCGCTCGTGATGCCCGCGCCGGCCTTTGACGCGCTGTCGGACGCCGAGCTCGACGCGCTGCCGCAGCTGCCCCTCGTCGTCGCGCGCTGCACGCCCGAGACCAAGACGCGCATGATCGAGGCGCTGCGGCGCCGCAAGGCCTTCAGCGCCATGACCGGCGACGGCGTCAACGACGCGCCCAGCCTGAGCCGCGCCGACGTCGGCATCGCCATGGGCTCCGGCAGCGATGTGGCCAAGGGCGCCGCCGCCATCGTGCTGGCTGACGACCGCTTCAGCTCCATCGTAGCCGCCGTGCGCGAGGGCCGCCGCATGTTCGACAACATCCAAAAGTTCATGCTGCACCTGCTGACGTCCAACATTGCCGAGGTCATTGTGCTGATTATCGGCCTGGCCCTGCGCGACAACGACGGCCTGTCCGTCTTCCCCGTCTCCGCGCTGCACATCCTGTGGATCAACATCTTCACGTCCGCCATGCCCGCGCTCGGCCTCGGCATGGAAAAGGCCTCGCTCGACGTCATGCACCGCCCGCCGCACGGCCGTGGCATCTTCACGCGCCAGCTCGTCTGGGACATGGTCATCTACGGCGTCGTCATGGGCGCCGTGTCGCTGCTGACCTTTGTCGCCGTCGTCTACGGCGCCAACGGCGGCGAGCTCGGCCACGAGTGCAACCGCACGTGGTCCGACGGCTGCATGGCCGTCTTCCGCGCACGCGCCACCGTCTTTGTGCAGCTGACCTACCTCATCCTGCTGTCCGCCTGGGAGTTCAAGGACATGCGCCGCTCGCTGTTCCGCCTCAACCCCGACAACCCGCACGCCTTCCCGCTTAACGTCGCCACCGACCTGTGGGCCAACAAGTTCTTGTTCTTCTCCGTCGTCATCGGCCTCGTCCCGCCCGTGGTCCTGGTGTACGTGCCCGTCATTGGCGAAAAGGTCATGAAGCACCAGCCCATTACCTGGGAGTGGGGCCTGGTTTTTGCCGGCATCGTGGTCTTCCTGCTGGCTGTCGAACTGTGGAAGTACATGAAGCGCGCCATGGGGCTGTTTGATGATACCCTCGGCGGCGTCCACGACAAGCGGCGCCACGGCGATGCCAGCGGCGCGTCTGCCGAGGCCGGCCCGTGGCCCCCGTTCCAGAAGAGCCTGACGATGAGCACCATGCACAGCTCGTAAGGTCTTTTCTTCTTGCCTCTTCTTGCCTCTTCTTGCCTCTTTTCTGTCGGTTGTTTCTGTCGGTTTATTTCCGCTCTGTTTTTTTTTTGTTTTTCTGATTACACCATTTGTTTCCCTGCGGTTTATGATTTGAACGACTTTGACCTTTTCGAGAAGGAAAAGGACCTAGATATACAGCTTTCAAAAGCATTTCTTTTTTGTTCTCTAAATTTCTTTCATATTTATGTATTTAGCTTTGAGGTCGAAGAACCAAAAGGTTGTTACTTCAATCTTTCCTGCCAATGTGCCTGAATACTGTGAATGACAAGTTTGCTGCCTGTGCTGAAACCCCTCACGGTTCTCGACAGGGTGGCTGCCAGGGTCGTGCATGTTTCCATGGGAAATACGGCGCGATGCAACATGGCCATAATATCATCTTAATATCGATAGTATTGCCGCAACCAGTCAACTCGTTCCTGCTCATACCATTCCCTCTCTTTCCCTCCTGACTTTCTGCCAACACACTCTCACATTCCCATCAAGGCAATGAGCAACGTTCCCCTGCCAATGCACATCTCGTAGCAGATTGATTGCAATCTCGATACGCTTGCGCTGACGCCACGATTGCCCGTTCTCTTCCCCGTTCCTTTTCTTTTTTCCCCCATCTTCTTTCGTTCTATTCCTGTCTTTTGGACTTTTTTGCCCCAGGTCAGCGCTTCCCCCTCTTCCAGCTTCCTAGCTTGCGGGCTCATGACGGCGTCAGCCTCAGTTGCCTCCCACCACGGCAAGGTCGTCCGTGAGGCGTTCCCATGCATCGAAGCACTTTTCTTTGGCTTTTCTAGAAAACGTTAGCGACGAAAGAAGAAGACAGTCAACTTCGAGTTTGAACGCCAAAAAGCATCGTTTGTCGATGGAAGATCCACTCAGATACCCCGGCTCTGCCAGGTCCTTGGAGTTTAGCTATTTGACTCTTGGCTGGGGTTACGGCCTTTGCCATTGTATTATTGCCCTCCTACACGTGCTATAGGTGATGTCTCCGCGACTTCAATGGTGTACCGGCCGCCCTCTTTTATCGTCTCTGTCCAAGTCAAGCATTACACGCAAAAGCATAAATGCACGAGGTCGTCTCCTCCTGCTTTACGCACTTTTACTGTCAATATTTTCCAAAGGGACATGATCCGAGGTGCATGTCACCTGTCTTTTATGCTTTACGACTTTGTAACCATTTTTTCTTGACAGCAAAATTAAAAAATTAACAAATAAAACATTTACTACACTTTCACCCACTATGTCCTGCGACGTCTTTGCTGCCCCCAGCCCTCTCCCCTCGGCGCCCATTGTCGTCACCTGCACCGCCCCCGTAGCAGCCCCTGTTTCCCATCCCCATCCCATTCGCAGGTGCCCATGTCCGTCTAAACGGTCGTCTCTCTCCCAGACACCCCCACGACTCTCCCCGTCGCGCAACACCACCGACCGGCTGCGCGAGGGCCTGCAACCGCCCGCTACCTTTTTGCACGGCCAAGCGTCCGACGCATCGCCCGTCCGTATTTCTCGAGATGGGCGTCATCCGGGAGGAAGGGGGTGCTTCCGGAGACGGTGTCCATCATCAATGACGACACCGATTGTCGACGATGAGCTATGCGAGACGGAAGACATAGACGAGATCCTGCCGGGGAGTCGACAGGCACGACAGGCTCAGCCAGTCTCGGGCATCTTGCCTGACCAACTTTTTTGCGGCTGGATTTGAGGATACCGACAACAACGCAGCAGCAGCACCACCACCGACCGGCAGCCCACTCTCGTCCAGCAGGTTGTCGACAAACGAATGCCGTGTTCACCAGCAGCACACCATCGTCGTCGACAGACATGTCTCTTGCTGACGGCACCGCCCTGTCGCACGTGTCAACCAACACCTTGTCCACGCGATCGTCACGGACGTGGTCAATGGCGACCAGTGTGACGACACAGTCCTCGGCCCTGTTCGACACACAAGCGGCCGTGGTTTTCCAAGCTGCGAGGCAACGGCAGCAAATAAAATGGACGCCTGGTGCGGAGCCGCGTCCTTGCGACCTCTCGGCGAGTTTGCGAAATGATGCATACGATAACATGGCATGCCCCCATTACAAGCATAATAATGACATGTTTAATTTGGTATTCAAGTAAAGGAAATGATGACACTGTAACAATAACATATATGTACAGAAATGAGTGGCGTCGTTATGTACGTGAAATGTGCGGCGTCCGAGGCCGAACTTGAGATAATTGCTGCTTTGTCCCCTTTCTAGAAGAGACAAAGGGCCAGGCCACCGTACCTGAGAAAGATGAGATGTGTTGCAGGCAGGACAACATCCGACAAAGAAGCATCACCAACGTGATTGCAGTCCTTATTTTTATCGGTTATCCGTTGGCCCTGGTCTTTCAAGACGAGTAAGAATCTTCTCGTTCATGAAGATTGGATAGGCCGGCGCTGCCTTTTTTTGTCCAGGTCCTTTTTTTTTAGCTGAAAGCTGCACAGAGACGAAGCAGTGAAACGCCAGTGAGAAACATCCGTCACCGCGTGTCCAGGATCTCTTGGTCGACCCGGAACTGCAGTCGTAACCGGTCCAGCACCCGCTGCGCCTCGTCCGGCTCGCCCACAAATGCCAGGTGCCGCACCGTGTCCAGGCCCATGGACACAATGCGTCCCGGGTACTTGAGCTGCCGACCAGGGGGCCGCTCCACGCGCGGCATGCTAGCCTTGACGTGCTGCAGCAAGTGGTTCGTCGGCCAGCAGCGCCTGCGCGGGGCCGGTGTCGGTTCGTGTCGGATGCCGCAGGTCCAGGTGGGCACCGCTCCAGACGGATGCTCGGCCGCTCGTCGTGGTCCATGATGCTGACAAACGACTCGTACAAGCGCGGCGTCGGATTGGCAAGGTGCCACGTTTTTGATCGTCGACATCCACGACAGGCCGCACCACGGCCAGAACACGTTGCGGTCAAACGCCTGGGCGTCGCTGCCGGCGGCTTTGCTGAACATGTCGGCGCCGCGGGCGCTATGGCCAGGTTAGGCGTCTCGTCCAGCGTGGCGCCGCCGTGGGCCTTGGCCTCGACGAGCTTGTCGAGGAGGAACGAGGCGGTGGAGACGGGCTGTGCAGCAGCGGCAGCCTGTGCAGTGGCAGATGCCGTGGCAGATGACGTGGTGGATACCGTCTTGCTGGCGAGCTGCTGCGGGCCTTGGCCACGCTGCAGCCGCTCGATCCACTGCCACACGGACAGCTCGAGCGCTGGGCTCGGCCGCCAAAAACTCGACGAGCACGCCCGTCAGCTGGGCGTCGTTGACAAAGGAAAGGTCGTGCTCGAGACCGGCCGCGCGCAGCCACTGCAGGACCTTGAAGCCGGCGCCCGAGGCGGCCATGAACGACTTGGCCGAGACGTGCGACGACTGGATGGCCTCGCGGCGCTTGGCCAGCAGACAGCCGGCAGCACGCTTGGTCGTCATGAGGCCGCGCGCGACGGCCCAGTCAAAGATCTCCAGAGGGTCACGCTCGGCAGCGAGAGTGGTTTGTTGTTGCTGTTGATGAGCTGGAAGTGTCGATGTGGGAGTCCGAAAGGAGGAGGATGAAGAGGCAGCAGCAACGGCAGCGGCAGCGGCAGACTTGATGGCGCCGGTGCTGTTCCTCTGCGCCGCCTTATTGACAGTCTGTCGTAGCTGAAGAGGGGATTGGAGAGGATGGCCCGCAGATGGCGGTCGGTCGGGCGGGAGAGGTGGAGGTCGGTGGTGTGGTGTGGTGGTGACGTCGTGGGGGTCTTCGACGGGGCCGGTGCGGACGAAAGCACCGAGAGACGCTTGCCGTGCCGCGTGCGTCGCAGCGCCCTTGTCTTCCCGATATGCGCGCCGCCTCCACCTCCTCGTCGAGCCAGCCATGCTCGCGGTCCAGGTGCTTCCGGAACGACGTCGTTCAGCGTGTCGAGCAGCTTTTTGGTGCTTTTTTCGTTGAGCGGCAAAGGATGGTGGATCTTGGGCAGCATCCCCCTTGAGGAGCTGCAGGCCTTTGTGGGAGCATGCTGGGCGATCGGGCAGGTGCAAGGGGCGCGGGTGTCCCGGTTGGGGCGTGTGTGGTTGTCGCGATCGGCCTTGGTGATGTTTGGCTGACGATGGGCCATTGATGCATTCGAGTGTCGAATGAGGCCTCTCGAAACCTGGTCATGCTTACCCCACTCACCTGTATATAAGCACGTGATGTGGCACGTGTGTTACTTTGGACCGCTAGCGTCCAGTGTAAGTCGCCAACGGGTAGTGATCCGCTGCCGGGTAGTAAACTCCGTATCGTGGGAGGTGACGGAGATCGATATACGTGAAGATGGGCTCCGAAGCCGTGAAGAGGTATAATAAAAGGGCAGCTTTCTTGTGCCAGTCTCACCAAGGCTGCTCCAGCTATCACCCCCATTGGCCGTGAACTCCAACGTTATCTTCCTCGTCATCTCCCTCCTCCTCCATCTTCTCCTCATCCCTTCTTCTCACCATTTCACTCCCACGATGGCCCGACAATTACGCCCGTCGACAAGGACGACACGTTTTACCGCGCGAACGACCTTTTTCAAGCGCCGCCCCGACATCACCGAGAGACAGTGCCACGACCACTGGGGCTTTGTGCACGGCCCGCTCTGCGTGCCCTGGGCGCTCAAGTACGGCATCTGCGAGTACACGCAGTTCCGCACGCCGTCGGAGCTGCGGCAGGCGTTTGCCGGCGCGCATGGACCTGGCATTTAGCATGCCGGTCGACTTTGACGCGGCTGCCGACTTTTACGTCAAGAGCTACGACAGGTACCTGGCGGCATACAAGGATCCGTACTACATCCACCGTGATTGAGCCCGACGAGCAGAACTTTGTGGACAAGGGGCAGTGTGCGGGGCGTGGCGGCAGCAGCACAGACACCAAGACGACCGTGGTGCGGGCCATGACGACGATTGGGCAGTGCCGGTACATTATCCGCGACGGCAGCGGTGGCGACGTGTCGGAAGAGATCTGGCAGCGGTGGCACGAGTTTAATCCTGGGGCGAAGGAGGAGAAGTGAGGAGGAATGTGAGGAGGCTGGTGGCTGGTCTTTAAATGGCATAGATTTCTTGCTAATGCTACTTTTATATCACATATATCAGTTTTTGGAAATTGCATTATCACTATTCATGAAAAGATGTAGGTGTCAGAGGAGGAGGGCAGCATCAGCAAATTACTCGTATTACTGCCGCTCCAGCAACTCATCCCAGTCCCAGGTGTTCTTGCCCGACCCAGGCGTCAGGACTCATGCCAGCCATCACTGGATGCTGCGACGGGTGGTGGCCAGCATGGGTGCTTGGGTGTGCATGTCCGTGGGGGCCCAGATCCTTAGCCACGGCAGACATGGAGATCACCGAGACGCTGCCATCCGCACCGGCCACTATTGAGGCTGCATCTGCTTCAAACAGAGACGGTGTAGGCTGCGCGGCAGTTGTGCCGGCAACAGAGTACGCAGTGGCTGGTGCACCTGTGCCCACCGTCGTAGCGCCAGTGGACAGGTCCGGCACGGACGACGAGGCCGTCTCGTCGAGGCCGTGGACGGACGGGTGGTGATGCATGCCCTGGTGCGGGTGGATGTACACTTGCGCCACGTCAAAGTTTGGTTGTGCCTGCGCCTGCTGCTGTGTTTGTTGCTGTTGCTGCTGCTGCGCCTTGATCGGACGGTGGCGATTCGGCCCCGTCAATGCGCCGCTGGAACATGCGCAGCGCGTGGTTCGTCCGGTTGTAGGGGTAGACGGCCGGCAGAAACGTGCGCATCATGTCCTTGAGCGTGCGGCTCAGGCTCTGCAGGTGCGCCACGGCCTCAATGGCGCCGTCGATGGGCAGCGTCTCAATGTACCACGTCAGCGCCTCTGATGCCATGGCAGCCCACTTGCACGCCGGTGCACTGCAGCGTGCGGATGTCCTCGCGCCGGCGGGAACGTCTCAAACAGCTTGGCAATGCAGATGGACGCGTGGCCGAGCGTGGCCATGCTGGCTGCCGCGGCATGGTCGGTGCCCCGCCTCCTCCTAACCGGGTTCTGGTGTGCTGCTGGTGGGGATAATAGTGAGGATTATGCTGTGCGTTGTTGTTGTTGTTGGACGAAGATGAGGCACCCGGGCCCGAGCCGGCGTGACAGGCGACTGCAGCGGATACGCGCTCGGCGAGTTGCGCCGGCCGGCCTGCAAGGCGCGGGTGCAGGATGATCTTGGTGGCGTTAAAGTGCAGATGCAGCACAAACATGAAATGGTAGCAGTCGCGGCCGCTGATGGGGCCTTTGCGCACGCGGTCCGACAGGCTATTGAACCACTGGTTGAGCCGCGCGTCGAGGCTGGCCACGTCGGGCAGCTGGCTATGGGCGTGCCGCTGTGCTGCGTGCTGGTGGTATGTGTGTGGCAGGCCGCCGCCGTTGTAGCCGTCGTACGAGGGCGAGCTCGACGATGTGCCTGTTGCAGCGGCGCTCTTCTCCCTTTCCAGCTGGCCTTTTCTGCGGCTTCCGCGGCTTCGGCTGCCACTGCTGCAGCAGCTGCGGCCGCTGCCTGGGCTGCTGTGGGCCGCTGCTGGTAGGGGCTGCCCGCGCCGTACAGCTCGTCGGTGATCTCGCGCGCCAGCTCCATGAGGTCCATGAGGTCGTCATTGACCTCGTCCTCGAAGCTCGGCGGCGGCCGCAGTCCGTGGTCGTCATCCTCGGTCGTTACCGTCGTTGGTGCCGTCGTGGCCGCCGTACACGTGCGGCAACGCCGTCGTCGTCGTCGTCGTACCGCCGCCTGCAAAGCGCCAGGCCAGGCGCGACAGCTGCAGCGTGCGGTTCTTGATTGCCAGCGGCCGGCGCAAGAAACACGGCCCAGAACTGGTCGTGCACCGACGCCGCCCACACGAGCCAGTGCCGGATCGCCGTTTCCTCGGCCGTCAGCGCGGCGCTGCTCGTGCACGGAGCCCAGGTCCAGCCCCATTTCAAAGATGAGCTTGGACGCCAAGCACGAGTACATGTAACCCGTCATCTGGTTGTCGAGACTGGTCTCGACCTCGCACAGGATCAGCACCGTCTGCACGGTGGCCAGCGTGGGCCACCCGATTTCCGTTCTCGATCGCCCGTCGCGCCGCCGTCGCCAGCTTGTTCTCGCCGTCGGGCCGCAGGAAGCGGTTGGTCAACGTCGGCGCGCGTCGCAGTAGCGTAGGCCGGCCGCGAGCATGGCCAGGAACAGCGCGCTGCGGTGCTTGTGGCAGCAGTCGCTGTGGTACACGCCGCCGCGGCTGGGCGTGTTATACATGCTATTATAGAGGTTCGCCGTCGTTGTCGTTATTATCGCCGCCGCTGCCGCCGCCACCGGCTGCAGCATCGACAGGACTGTGTGTGTGCGCATTAGGATTTGCCGACAGGTGCTCCGGGTTGTTTGTCTGGTGCAGCGTCATAAAGTCCTGTTGGGAGACAAACTTCATCATCATCTGATAGCGGTGGAAGAAGAGGCCGAGGAGGTAGTCGACGAGCGGTGGTGACAGGTCCAGGTCGCAACAGGGCGCGCGTGGCCGGACGTTGACGGTCGGGAACGGCGCAGCATCCACGGCGGCAGCAAACGTGGCGGCCAAGGCCTCGGCCTCGGTCGGGGCGCCTGGCATTGTCGCTGTTGGATCGAGGTGGGGCTGATGTGCTGCAGCAGCAGCAGCTCTTCCTCCTCCTCCCAGCATGGCTCGCCTGTCGTGGTCCATCAGGTGGTGGTGGCTGTTGTGATGGTGCTGCATGTAAAAGTTATGCGTCGAGGGTGGCGGCATCGAGGACGACGGTGCCAGAGACTCGGCAATGGTCGTAGCCGGGCCCGGGCCCGGGCCGCCGCCGGAGAGGACCATGCTGTGCGCGTCGACGTCGATTTCGGGGGGCATCTGGAACACAGACGACAGCGGTGGTACGACTGGCGAGGCGGCATCGTCCATGTCCATGTGTTCCCAGGGCGCAAACGGGTTGTCTGGGAGGTGGTGCTGTTGTGGTGGTGGTTGTGGTGGTTGCTGGTGAGGATGCTGCTGATGCTGATGCTGATGCTGATGCTGATGCTGAAAGTGGCCCTGGCCGTGCTGCCGGCGAGCAGGTCCTGGTTGGCAGCGCGCGCCTCGGCCAGCGCCTCCTCGAGCAGCCGCACCCGCTTGGCCAGCGCCTCGGCCTGTGGCTTGTAGTGCCCGCGGTTGCGTTTGCCGTCCGACATCTCGCACTCGATGCCGCGCTGCTGGCACTGCGTGCACGCCTGCTGGCCGGTATGCCATCGCACTTGCTCCGCTTGCTGCGACAGTGGCTGCAGGCAACGACCGCGCGGATGCGCTTCTTCTGCGGCACGGCCGACAACGTGGTCACAGCCGACTTTTCAGACATGCTGTGTTGTGTGTGTGAGAGAGAGGTCGAGACAGGTCGAGACAGGTCGTTGACTGGAGTGACGTCGGGAGAGTATCTGTCTTGGCGATGTTACTGTTTTCTGCACGTCACGCACTGTCCACTGTCCTGGTGAAGCTCCCAGTGTCTGGCAATGTCAAAAAATCAAAGCTACTGCAAAGTGCGAGCCACGGGTTCCAGTAAATAACAAAAGACCAGAGCAGGCGGGGCGGCGAGACAATGCGGAGAAGCAGACGGACTGTGGAGACCCATGTGTTAACGGAAGCAAAATGAGACCAACGTGCACCAAGAGAGAACCGAGACCAACTTGCATGCATGCACAAGGCCTTAAACGGAACTAAAAGAGGTCCCCAGACCAGAATTCGAGGCAGGTTGGTGGCAGGTTCGGAGCGAGATACGGAGGAGAACGAGGAGGGACCATGCTGGGAACCGCCCTCTTGGAGCTGCTTTGTTCCCCCATGGGCCCAATCAACCTCCGTGGGATGTCCTCCCTTGCTCGTTTTGGGCGTTTTTGCAGCAAGTCTTTGCCGTTCCTCAGTACATGTAGGCTGCAGTATCTGCAAGTGTTTGCCTTGTCTGGGCCATCCCGCGCCCTGTGATACGTCCAGCTTCAAGGTTTGCGTCTTCATGAGCATATCGCTCTCCACATACCCCGGTCTAGTGTCACGCTAGACAGATTGTCTGGAAGTCGACAACCGAGCCAGGGCCCGAATTTGCAAGAGTTGGAGACGCTTTGGAGCGGGTGGAGAGGCCGCTGCACAAAGGAGGAGACAAAAAAGACGAGCCGAAAGAAGACGAGAAGAGACCGATGGTTAATTCGGCGGCGACATGCATGAGTCCAAGAGCCGCCTGACAAATGCAATTGCATGGCCATGTCCCTTGCCACATGTACATACGCTGAGGGTTGTTGTCGACAGCCGGTCATGTTCATTGTCGTGGGAATTGACCTTTAAAATGGGCGGAAATGTGCTGAGCCAGACTCACACCTCGTCGTCAAATCAGGAAGAACAGCGAGTGTATGGGTACATATTCTAGTATATTCAGCTGCCAGTCATCAAATCATCTAATGGTTCAGTCTCTTGTAGTATAGTGGTCAGTATACGGGCTTGTCACGCCCGGACCCGGGTTCAATTCCCGGCGAGAGAGATTTTTTGTTTTCTTTTTCTTTTTTTTCTTTTATTCCTAAATTACGTTGCCATAGAATCGCAATGCCTCGTGTGGTCTTATTTTATTTTTTTTTTCACAAGAGCAACATATTCAAGAAATTATTCACGATACTCTGTAAAAAAAAAAGACATTCTCTACTACAACCAACTTGAGATTGTGCTACCATTTTCAGATCTCATAACCTTTACCTCAGCACCAACTCAGCAAGGGACAAGAGAAATCTGACGGAAGGAGTCTGCTGTCCGATATGCCGATAAATTAAAAGACCAGGTGGCACGAATCGCGGAGCGTTCAAGGACCATCGCACAGTTGGCTTTGCACCAAAGTACGGGCGCAATAAATACTACAGATACAGCGACTGGGCCCTCATCCGGCTCAGCAAAGAAGAGCTGTCCTCGTCCCGCGTGCCACGCCAGACGAACGAACAAGGCCAACATTGGCTAAGCTTTTCCCCATGTCTCTTGGCACACCGGGCCTGTACGGCACCGGAAACCTCCCTGGTTTGGCCATCCGGTGACCGAACTGGCATCTGGGTGATAAAGAAGGTCATGCAAGCCGATATCGCGTTTGGCCACTTGAATGAGGTCGAGCGCAGACGCCTGCCAAACGGCCAACACGTCGTCTCCTGTGCACTCGCTGTCTTAAGGTCCGACGTGGGTGGCGCTTGGGTGGATGCGCATATCTGCAGCGGAACGAGACTCTGGATCGTGTGCGTTTGGCCTAACAGAAGGATCGTCCTTTGACAAGAAATTCTGGTTGTGGGATGCAGGAGGAGGCCCAGCCAGTCGATGGATTGCAATGAATTAAAGAAATCCACGTGACTTGTGAGAAGATCACGTGTATCGAGATCAAGTTGCCGATGTGGCTAGCCGCAAATAGCTAGCGCGCTTCTTCCCCGGATCGAGAAATACGCCTGTTACCCGATATGTCACGCAGCAGCTTGGCATGTATGGGACGGTACCTGAGAGCCATCTACGGAGTATTACTTGGTAGCAGCTTTCGCAAAGCTACCACCCTCCGAAGAAGGAAAGACCGCTTCTTGAACGTCAATCCTGCCCTCTAGGCCGTGTACCCTGGCCCGCGGCACGGACGAGCCGCATACTGCAAGCACGCAAACAGACAGTGCGCCGATGCCGAGCTCCCACTCTCCACGCTCCACCAACGTATTGTTGTCCCTCGTCTGTATCTTGCTGAACTCATCCTTCGTCTCTCAGACACGCGCCGTCCTTCCTGGCCATAGCGTATTACCCAATTCGTTTCTCTCAGCTTCTTTTGCGCCGTAAATCTTTGCCAATGGCGGCCTCCGAAAACCTGGCTCGCCTGGCACAAAGCATAGCGGTTCTTCTGCTTCCGTAGTGTACAAGGACATATTCGCAGCGGCATCCAGGCGAGGAGTTCAGCTCGCGCCCATTGTGCACCGTCCGTCCAGCATAGTCTGGCCCATTGCTGAGAGACAGTAAAACCAAGCAGGCTAATATACCAGTCGTAATTCGTACCTGCCCTCTTTGCCCGTTCTGCCACCCGTTTTCCCATGCTGCCCACCACACCACCACTGTCTCTTTTGCGTCGCTCTTTCTTCTTCCCCAGTCCATACTCCTTCCGTCTCCGCCTCCCGCTAGACCTAGCTGCAAAGCAGCTCCTCCCAGACCTGCTGAACTCGCAGGCCAAGAACCGCCTCTCTTCTTTCCCAATTCCTCCATCCATCATCCAAACCCTCCTTCCTCTCCTTCCTTCTCTACCATAACCCTCTCCCATTTCTCACCCTACTGCCATCTAACAACGCCCCGGCCATCGCCAGCTCGCCAATTCAGCTATCCAGCGCACTTCAATAGCTGTTACACTGCCCTCGCGCTCTCTTTATACACGCCAGTCAGCAGCGCATATTCTTTGCGCTCGTCCTGATTACGTCATCGCAATGATCGACTACTCTCCTTCGTCGGCCGTCAACTCAGGTATGCACTCTCTACCCTGCCGGGTGCTCGCAGCAGCATCACGAAGCTCTTCAATTGCACGTTTGCTTGCCTGCAACCAGCATTCCCCGATTCTACCTCTTTGTTATGTCTTCACCTTACATCCCGATGCGCCTTTTCAATGGCTGGGCCCAGAGCCCCTCCGTGGCAATAAGCCAAGCTCTGGCTTTCCAGTCCTATGATTGGCCAGTAGGCCAACGACAGCTCTTCTTCTCACCTCGTCGCATCGCATTGCATCGTATCGCATAAACTAACATGATATTTATTTCCTTAATCTATAGGCTCATCCAATGCGGCCTACCAGTCTGCAAAGCCAGCTGAGCCAACGGGCATCGCTGGCCTCACCGCCAAAGCCAGTCTTTGGCGACTCGACCGTGAAGACTGACAGCGTTAATGGCGATGTCGCCGCCAAAAAGTCCGAGTCGCCGCTCGGCGGGTTTAGCAGCACTGCCGACAAGAAGGACGATGTTGATTTCCCAAGCCGGTCACCCCCGTTAGCGAAGCCAATGGCCGCATTAGCGGAAGCGACAACACCTACAGTAACAAGCCGCCGGCGGCCGCAGCAGCAGCTCTCCCTCTGCCATTGACTGAACCTGCGCCTGCCGAGGTACCAAGCCGGCAGAGCCCGCCGCCGTGACCCCGGACTGGTCCTCTACCATCCCCACCGCTAATGCGCCTTCGGTCACCCTTGCTGCGCCCACCATGGCCCCCTCTGCTAACGGCGAGCCGTCGTCTCTCACAGCCGGGCTTTCGGCAAAGCCCGTTGAGACGGCCGAGCCTCCGTCACTGACGACGACCAACGTGGTAGCCGGTGAAAAGCGCAAGGCCGATGAGTCTGTGGATGTCCCGGCTGCTGAGAAGGCCAACAACAAGCCTGCCGATCCGCCGCTCACTGCCCTGTTCGGAAACCGGTACCGTCTCATCGTCTCTCTTTGCCAAGCCGCCGGCAGTAGAGCCAGAAGCAGTGGTAGGCCTCGAGTCACCCTCCAAGAAACTCAAGACGGACACCAGTGCCGAGGTGGCGAGTGCCCCTGCTGCCGCCGAGCCTGTGCTGCCTTTGGCTGCGTCTGCCGCCGCCGTCGGTGGTACCCCGACTGGACCTCCCATCTCGGTTCCTGCTCCTGCACCAGTCACTGTGCCCGCAAAAGAGCCTGCTCCGCATCAGATGCGGCCCTGTTGCCACTTTTTCCTCTCTCGAGGTCAACGTCGGCCCTGCGCCTTCGGCCGAAGATATCGCATCTGCCTCCATGGAGGCTCCTGCCAAGGGTGTCAAGAAGAGCAACAGCCGTGCCAAGCGGGAGAAGAAGCCACTGCCTCCGGTTGGCAAGACCGCACGCAAGACCCGCAGCCAGGGCCCTGTTAACTAAGATACTACCAATGAACAAAAGCATCATGGGAAAGAATAAGATACGTCAGAAACCAATTAACAAAAAAATTGGAGACCCGTGAGGCAGGCAGGCAAGCAGGCCAAAAAATAAATATAAAAAAGAAGAAAACCATTAGGGATTGGGGTTACTGGCCTTGGAAAACTCCCTGGACCGAGTGGTTGCGTACATACGGTTTCCTTTATGATTTATTTATTCGGCATCCTCTCCTTTGAGAGGGGCCATTTCCGCCTTTCTTGGGACAGGAGATGATGTGGATGGCAAGGCTGTACGACGGACTTTGGAAACAAATAAGGGGAGAAAACGGAACCCTTGGAGTAGGAGGACACTGTAACAACGTTTGCACTTTATGTCTAAGTGCCATGCTTCACATTACTGTATTTAAATTCATATTTATTCTTTCCTTTCAGAAGAAACATGCGTCGTTTTGAATACATTTATGTGCAGCTGTCTTATTTTTTCGTTTCACCAAAATGGGAAAATATCGAGGACCTTTGTTTTCCTGCGTTAGACAGGAGTTTCATTTGAACAGCGTCGGTATAACTTATTACATCATCGAACCCATTAGCTATTTCGTACAGGATATGTAAAAGAAAGGTATCTTACTGTAGCATTGTTTTTGTCTGCTGGAGTAAATAAATGTGACCTGCATATTCAGCCTCACTAACAGCCCAGCCGACAGTTTATGGAACTCTAGATATTTTCTGCTTTGGATGGAACATCGGACATCGGATAGGATACTCGTCCAACAAAGCTTTGGGGCTGTGCTCATTGGGACGGGATGTCGGTGGAGTGGACTGTTATGGGGCACAAGTAAGATAAAGATAAGATACATGGCAGCGCACCGAGCGCACATTACCAGCTGTCTTTTGCCAAGACAAAAACCGGGCAGCAAAATGTTCGTATTCAAAGGAAAGAAACAGGGAGACGTTCATGCATGCATGCCCATCCTTCCCTCCTTCCTTCTCTTGGGCTGCCTACAGTACATTTAAACCGAATATCACAGGGAACATAAGCGACCCCTGGAGGGCTCAGACACAAAAGACGGGACCAGGAACGGGAAAAAGGAATACGGAAGCAGGAACAGTCTGACTGCATCTCTGTTAAAGAAGAGGGTTTCGACCCAAATGACACTGCCAACTATTCATCCTTCAGGGCCATCCGCTTTCCATGCCGTAACCTCGTGATGCAATTGATGTAACAGCAGTACATATGTAGAACTTGTCCTCGCGCACGTTGCGTGTTGCATTTATTTATTTATTTTTAAGCTTGATCAGAGCTGGTCATAAGACTGGCATTTCACCCCGTGCTCTGTTGGTGGCATTGTGGGGGGGACGGAGGAAGGGTAAGCTCAAAAAAGAGGCCTCTTTTGACATTCCTCGTATTTGGCCCGCAAACTCGAAGTGATGTTTTTGCGTCGTTGGAGACGGACTGAGAGAAGGGTGGGAAGGAAGCACGAGGCAGCCCAGCTTCCGTACTCGTAGGTGTAAGGTTTTAGCAGGCTTTGGCCCTGTGCTGCCTGGACTTGGTTGGCATGGAATGGCGGCCTAACGGGGATTTCCATACTCATTGACGAGGCAACGATGTAGGGGCAGAAAAGCAAGGCCGGGCTGGGGACCAGCACCGAGCCGGAATGGTGGATGGCAAAAATAGAAACTTTCCTATCCTGGTTTTCCAAGTGGCTTTTTATTTCCCTCGTTATTTTTTACAGTGGCATTTTTAGCGCAGGCCTTATCCCAGTTCCAGTTCGAGTGACAACCGCCACTTTCTTTCGTTCCCGCCTGGACGAATACGAAGGAAAACGCGTCGGGTGGGCTTCTTTAGCTCTTATTCTTAGCGCAGGGGTGCCGCCAGTGCCTGTAAACCTTTTGTTCTACTGGACAGCTTTAGCGGCCTCTAGACCTCTACTTCGTAGAAGGCTCTGGTATGCTGGAACGGCGGGTTGAAAACTAGGGGGCAGGTCAAACGTCGTCGCACGCAACAACTTACGCCATCAGAGATAGTAGGCAGAAGAGAAAGAGGCAAGAGGAAAAAAGGAGTCGGCCGTTTGAGGAAGTCGCGATGGAGATACATGCAATACATGTGCAGCACCAGAGGCCGGAAAGGCATGAGATCTAATACAAACACAAAAAGGAGTGAGTGAGATATAGAAAACTTCGCAGTCGCTCTTTCACCCAAACGGCATGTAAAGATAAGATACGTGTACTATCTTACATGTAGACGTGGCTCCTCTTTTTGTCAAGACACGCCACAGATGTGAAGGTGCGAACGGTAGACTGCACTGGTGCTGGTCGTAGCTTCCTGACATCTTCTTGCTTTTCCCACTGCACTCGCTGGTGGAAGTCCACCCTGCCCTCCTGCCACCTGGGCTCCACCCGCCCTGGCCCAGTCCTGCGTCAGGCCTTGCTCCACGTCAACCCCCAAGCTTTTTTGCCTTCGCTTTGGCGTCTCTTGCATTATGGCTCTTTCCCTACCCACCACCCTGCATCACATCGCCTCCTCTGACCATCCACACGCCATGCGCGGAAAAAAAAAGACTGGCCGATTCCAGTATTCAACGGAGTATTCTTCCCATGTCTGTGCTGATCACTTTTTTTGTTCTTTTCGCTGTTCTCCGCGATCCAGTCCTCGTATCGATTTTCGATCAACGTCACTCGTTTTTCTGGTCTTTTCTTTTCGTCCCCTGCCCTTTTCAGCCCGCTCTTCCATCTTTTCATTTGTTTCTTTCTTCTCTTCTTTGACCTCACATTCGTTTTAGTTTGCCCTTTTAAGCTGCTTTTCTTTGTTTGACAACCAGCACCGGCGCCGGTTTGACTGATCAACCTGACCCTCCCTACCAGTGTACATCTCGACGATCATTTTTCTCAAACAGCCTGGGAACCATTGGTGCAGACGTCTGACCAGCGCACGCCAGTCTCCTGCCCGACTGGAGCCTGCAAACATCCACAACCGTCTGAGACCCGCGTCACGTCACTTGTCGTTCCTGAGTGGCCGGCGCGCGAAAGGAGACAAACGGGGGAGACCTCGTTTAAACGACACGACACCCGGTCCCCGAAATCGAGCCTGAAACGAAACAACGACCAGTGGCCTCCAGCGTGCAGCGTGCAGTGTGCAGCGTGCAGCTCCATTGCATTTGCAATCGTTCTCTTTTCACATCCTCCTCCATCATCTCGCCACGGCCGCCCGCTTCGATCACAGCAGCCTCGACGAACTGCACCTGCACGCACTCTCACTCTTTGTTCCTGCAGTCGACAGCCTGCTTCCGCTGCATTAGGAAGGCTCCCACACTCGTTACTCCTTTGTTTTGACGGCCATTTTAGTTTTCTTTCGGGGCTTTCTTTTGTCGTCTCCTTCTTTCTCCCTCCTTGCCCTGAAGCGGCGCCAGCAACCAACAGTGTCGGCCACGACATCCCTTTGTTTGCACCACGGCCCCTGAATTCGTCAACGCTCGCAGCCGCCGCCCAACTCTGGCCTTATTAGCTACCTTACTGCCCGTATTTTCCGTATTTCTAAACGCGCATAGTCTGCATCAATATCCCCAGACGAAACTAAAGATACCTCGACAATTGCATCCGCCGAGCCCTTCCGCCGTTCCCTATACAGCAGGTCTATATCAGCCGGTACTGATCGACCCGTTCCTTTGGGAAGCAACGAACAAGACCCCTACACACCACGCAATCTAGCAGGAGGACAGAACCGAAAAGACACCTTCAGAGGCAGCCTCACGACGTACTTGGCTGTGCCGCGAACAGGTTTCTTCCGAACCGCTATATCTTCCCGTGCTGCCTCTTTCTTTCTGCTTTCTCTGCCCGCGCTCTTCTTGTCGCCTCGGTTGACAGCGAGACAACTGCACACACAATGGACGCAGTAACAAAGACAATACCGCTTGTTTTCGGACGGGACGCCACTGCTACCCAGACAAGCGCGGCCGATGAGTTGCTGCTGCTGCTCCAAAACCATTTGGCTCCCAGGTAGGTCATCACCAGCTCCCGCCAGGTCCTTCTTCTGCTAGAACGACGACACTGACTATATCAGCTGCAAGTTGGTTCCATTTGGGCCTCCGTTGGCACTTCGTTTGGCGTCACGGCCGGCATTGCCCTCCTCTTCTCCCTCATCCGCCCATACCACAACGTCGTCTACGCTCCAAACTGAAAACCATGCCGACGAACAACACATCCCACCGCCTATGGGCAAAGGCATTTTTGCCTGGGTAGGGCCTCTGTGGAAGACAAACGAGCAGGACATTGTCCGCATGGTTGGCATGGACGCTGCCATTTTCATGCGCTTCACGCTCATGTGCCGCAACATCTTCCTTTGCTTGGCTGTCATTGGCTGCGCAGTCCTCATTCCCGTCAATTACATCAACAGTGTCCGTTACGGAAACGATGTCTGGATCTCAATGCTTGGCCCCGCAACGTGTTCGGCAACCCTCAGTGGGCCACGTCCGTGACCATCTGGGTCATCAACATTGTCGTGTGCTTCTTCTCTGGTGGAACTACCGGAAGGTTCTCCAAGCTGCGGAGAGAGTACTTTGCGAGCCAGGAGTACCAGATGAGTCTTCATTCGCGGACTCTCATGCTGTACGACATTCCCAAGCAGCTCAGCTCCGACGAGGGCATTGCCCGTATCATCGATGAGGTTGCCCCGAACTCGTCCTTTTCGCGCACGGCCATTGCGCGCAACGTCAAAGATCCTCCCTGAGCTCATCAAGGGGCATGAAAAGGCAGTCCGCGCCCTCGAAAAGGTCCTCGCCAAGTACCTCAAGGACCCCCAGAACCTACCACCTGCTCGGCCCATGTGCAAGCCTTCCTCCAAGGACCATTCGTACGACACTACCCAAGGGCCAGAAGGTCGACGCCATCGAGTACCTTACGCAGCGCATCAAGGACCTGGAAATCGAGATCAAGGAGGTCCGCCAAAGTGTGGACAAGCGGAAACACCATGTCCTACGGCTTTGCTTCGTACTCGGACATCAGCGAGGCCCATTCCATCGCCTATGCTGCGCGGAAGACACGGCCCCAGGGCGCCACGATCCGGCTCGCTACACGGCCCAACGACATCATCTGGGACAACCTTCCCCTGACTGCCACCACCCGGAGCCGCCGTCGCTTCATGAACAACCTCTGGGTCGCCCTGCTCACGCTTCTTTGGGTCGCACCCAACGCCATGATCGCCATCTTCCTTGTCAACCTTAGTAACCTTGGTCTGGTTTGGAAGGCGTTCCAGACGCAGCTGGAGACCAACACGCACTTCTGGCAGTTGGTGCAGGGTGTGGCTTCGCCCGCTGTGACATCGGCCGTCTATCTGCTCCTCCCAATCGTTTTTCCGCCGCCTTGCCATCCAGTCTGGCGACCAGACCAAGACGGGCCGCGAACGCCACGTCTTGGCAAAGCTGTACTCATTCTTCGTCTTCAACAACCTGGTCATCTTCTCCCTCTTTAGTGCGTGTGGGGTTTCATCTCGGCTGTTCTCGACAAGACGAGCACGGGCGAGGATGGATGGAAAGCCATTGTGTCCGAAAAGCCAGGCGACTACCTGCTGAACGGCCTGTGCAACATATCGCCCTTTTGGATTACCTGGCTCTGCAGCGCCAGATGGGTGTTGCTGTTGATCTTGCGCAGCTTTTGCCGCTCTTCTGGGGCTTCATCATGCGCAAATTCTCGAGCCCCACGCCGCGCGAGATGATTGAGCTCACGGCCCCGCCCTCATTCGATTACGCCAGCTACTACAACTACTTCCTCTTCTACTCGACTGTCGCACTCTGCTTTGCCGTTGTCCAGCCGCTTGTCCTCGCGGCAGCCGCATCTACTTTGGCCATTGACGCCGTCCTGCGCAAGTACCTCATTCTCTATGTCTTTGTGACAAAGACGGAGTCGGGTGGCGTGTTCTGGCGAGTTCTGTTTAACCGCATGGTCTTTGGCACGTTCCTCGCCAACCTGGTTGCGTTCCTGATTGTCTTTGTCCGCGGCAATGCTGATCACATCCAGGCCTATGTTATTGCGCCCCTGCCCTTCATCATGATCGCGTTCAAGTGGTTCTGTGCCCGCACCTACGACGACAAGCTGCAGTACTATACCACGCGTAATGTCATGGCCAACCCGGAGGCCGGCCTCGACATCGCCAGCAAGGAAAACCTGCGCAGCGACGTCTGGCTGCTCGCTTCGGCCACCCTGCCCTCTACAGGCCTTTGATCACGCCCATGGTCCACGCCAAGGCCCAGAACATCCTGGCCAGTGTGTACTCTGGCCGCCTGACTGCCGGCCGCGAGGCTGGCACTGGTGACAGCGCATCCGTGTCGGGCTACTCGGACACGTACATTATGGATCCAATGAACTCGAAGCGCCGGGCAAGGCCGCTGGTGCTTCAATGCCTGGCTTTGAGGTCGTCCCGAATCAAAACTGGACTTTGAGTACTACAAGAACCGTGACGAGTTTGGCGAGGAGCACGGTGGTGGTGAAATCTTCGGGACGTCGAGAGATATTGTCCGCCCCGGCACGCCCGGCAGCGCCATCACGGACTTCCGACCAGGTACACCGGTTGGCGGCATGACGGGACGGCGGCAGTTCTCGACAGCAACGACAGCCTTTGGCAGCGGTGGCCCTCATGAAGCGGGCACGGTCTATGAGCCTGGTATAACCAGCCCGGTGTTCCCAGCCCACCGATCATGGCTCAGTACGTTTCCCCAGTCCGGACACAGTCTCCTTCGCCCTACGATAGTTTCCGCGGCGGTATGCGACCAACATCGCCTGGCCCCAACCTTGTGCTCGGCTCCAACCTCGAATCGTCGCGTCGCGGTCACCAATGTACAGCGCTGGTCATGGCGGCAACGACAGTTCCAGCGATCTGGTCGGCAACGCTGCCGCCATGCCTATCGCGGCACCCATCCCCCGCCACACCTCTGGCGGCGACTCGTTTAACTCTCGGGCTGCAAGCCGGTCCGGTAGCGGCAGTCTTTCCCGTCCTGGCATGAACGACTGGACCGCTGTGGACCGCCCTCCCAGCAACCCGCGCCAGCCTGCCCCCGGTATGTACGGCGGCGGCCCTCACGGTTATGGCAACCTGCCGCAGGAGGAGCCCGAGGTGGAGCATGACCCGACACAGTACGACTACTTCCGGGGCCGGTCTGCAAGGCAAAACACGAGCAACACAGTCAACCCGGGCTACCCTGGCAACCAGCCGGGCAATTGGACTCGGAACACCAGCACTGGCGGGCCCGGCCGGGCACCCCCGAGCTAGGCGCTTGGTGATGTATCTATCCGTTATCCAGCAGCCCCGCAGCCGGCTCGGCGAAAATGACATAGTCTGCGTCAGGAGCTGCGGCCACGGTGATGTTTTGTTTTGATGTGCGCACCATTTCAAGACCTTTTATCTATATATTTTTTTAATCTTTCAATGGTCTCGAACCTTGAACTGGATGTCAGTATGAGCCATATCATAAAGATTTTTTTCTCTTTTTACTTATCTTTGTTTTGTTGTTTTACATCTTTTCAGTTTCTCGTGGGGATGATCTTTTGTTATTTTCCTTTGGTAGCATCCTTGCTCAAGAACAAATCGTTCTTCATTTTGGACTTGAACACGTTTTATCACATAGAATGGAGAGAGCGGGCACAAGCAGCATATAACAGCGCGTTCCAGAGTGGGACGGATAGCAATAGATGAACTTTTTTTCTTCCTTTTTTTGCAGATGCATTTCCTCCTATCTATGAAAATGTGTGCAAAGCATTTGCGGTGTTTGTCAATAGCTTCTATATACATGTATGAAACTGTAAAAAAATGGTATCTCTGGGTCGTTGACGGCATACGTGTGTGAAATATGAGTGATCTATATACAATAAATGAAAAAACAGCACGTGAGGAAAAGTGAAGATAGACTCATCCGCGTCTCCGGCCAAAAGCACTCACAGCGGCGGCACGGGGCATGAGCCTCCCATGACGTTTGTGGTGGTAGAGATACGCCTCCATGACACCGCGCAGGTGCGAGGCAGCGGCCAGCAGCACAAAGACGTGGAAGATCTGGTGCGAGCTGCCCCAGATGTCGAACTTGCCAGGGCCCCAACGCTCCGGCCAGCGTGCGGCGTACAAAAATGCACCAAACACGTACAGCAGGCCCTGCAGCATCACCCAGCTGAGGCCCATGCGTGCATTGAGAGCTGCTGGTACGCGCGCGCCCAGAGTGGCCCCGTCCTCCAGGAGCAGCAGGCTGTGCACAATGGGCACGATGCCCGACATGCCCAGCGCGACAAACAGCAGCGCGCGGTACGGCCGCCACGCCGGCGTGCGGAAGTGCTCGAGCCACGACACGGTCAGGCACGCCAGGCCCAGCAGCACAATCAGGTAGAGGTAGACGGTCAGCCAGCGCGGGTGGCAAAAGAAGCCGTAGTAGAGCGTGGGCACGTAGCTGCCGACAATGAGAAACACAATGCCGAGTAGTCGAGCTTGTTGCCCCAGCGCGCGACCGCCGGGCTGTGGTTGCTGAGCGCGTGGTACGTGGCGCTCATGCCGAGGCAGGCGACGGCGCCCGCGGCGAAGCAGCTGAGCACGAGCGTCGACGAGGCCGTGTCGTAGGCCGGCGCACCGGCAGCGTGGACTCGGGCGAAATCGGTCGCGCCCACGGCCCGGAGCGCGGACTGCCGCACGGACGACGCCACGTCGACAGCCTGGACAAACAAGCCGGCGGGCCAGGTGAGCCAGACGCGGGCCGCCGGGAGGTAGTTGGCGACGAGGGCTGCCACCAGTGAAGCTGCCTTGCATGCGCCGGCGCGGACGTGGAAAACCAGCCATGCCGGCAGCACGTACAGCAGCACATCCGCGACGGTCGGCAGCTCGTCGACGTAGAGTGCGAGGCCGAGCACGGCCGCCACCACGGCGCCGCCCAGGTGCGTCCAGATGTTGACCGACTCGTTGTGGATGCCCAGCACGCTGCCGAGCGACGCCATGTAGCTGTGCGACGTCGGGCGGTAGCCGCTGAGGATGTAGGCGTTGTCGCGGCGCCAGGCCGGCAGGTCGTTCCAGCTCAGCAGCGCATAGGCCACGCGCTTGGGGCGTCCGCTGCTGCTGGCGGTGCTGACGTTGCTGCTATGCCGGCTGTGGCCGCCGGCCTTTTTTGCCTCGGGGCTGCTGATGCTGCTGCGGCGGCTAAAGGCGCTGCCATTGCCGGCGCCGTTGCTGGTGGGAGAGGAGGAAGAGGACGAGGAGGACGAGGAGGTGGTGGTCGCAGTGTTCGTTTCATCCACGCTAGGCGAGCGGCGCATGGCCGTCTTTTTAGGACGCCGGCCGGCAGCGGGCTTGTATTTCGACGGCATAGAGAGGGGTGTGCACTTGTTGTTCGACGGTTGTTATGGCGCTGATCGGGGTTGCATGCAAGGCAAGGTACAGGTACTGCGATCGAGATGCAGAAGGTCCGAGTTTCGGGAGCTCGAGGCGGTTCGAGTGCTGTAGTTCGCGGCAAGTCGACAGAGGTGCAGAAGAGGCATGGTATGCGGCTCGGGGTAGGGCAGCAGTCTTGCTAAAGTCTTATTAAACTTAAATTTCCGAAAGAAAAAAAATACGAGAATAAGAAAAGAATAAGAAAAGAAACCCGGGATCTCAACAATTAAGCTTGCTTGTGATGTTGCTTTTTGTTGGGAGGCTGGCGCAATCAAAGAAATAAAAATAAAACAGTGGGCCAAAGTCGCCTGTTCTCACTGATATTTGGGTGCGCAGGGCGGTCTCGGCTGTTGCCGCCACTGAGGACCCCACTTTTGCTTCTGACTTTTTGTGATTGCTGGGCGACCCTAGCCTGATCGGGGCCTTGCAGCTATGGGTTTTGGCTGCTGCCTCACAGGGAACTCTTAGTGCCAACAACGCCATTTTTTGCATATGAGAAACGGCCTGGAAACAGGGGACCAGATAACACGGCGTAAAGTGGTTGCATGATCAACAGCAACGGCAGCAGACCCGTAGCAGGACAGCAATGCGCCAGAGCAACGATCAATCTGCACGTTTCTTTTCAGGAACAGCTAGAAAGATGGAAGGAAAGAAAAGGAAAAAAAAAAAAGAAAAAAAAAGCCAGTACTGTTCTAGGTCATGATTGGCCGTCTCTATTGGCTGCTCGGATATGGAAAGGAAGAGCAAAGTGCTTATGAACAAATAAATGCAAAGCCGTGTGCCCGAGCCAGATAATCCCAAAATAACGGAAAGAAACAAGGTCAAAGAGGCTGTACGCTCGCGGAGAGTCGGTTCGGAGGTGCTCTTTGGCCGGGTCGCGGGAACTGTCGCTGCAGCAAGCCGTAGAATCGCCAGGCTTACAAGTGCAGCGTGCTTCAGCCTGGCCATGCCAGAATACAGCCAGGCTTACAAGTGCAGCGTGCTCGAGCCTGCCATGCCAGAATACAGCCAGGCTGTTTGAGGCTCTGTTCGAAGTCGTATGCCACGCCAACCGCATCGTCCTTTGTCGTCGTGGTCGTCACGGTCATTCGCCACGCAGCCGCCTCTCCGTTTCTCGATTGCCCGTCGCTCATTTATTTCTTGCCGCTCTTCTTGATGCCCTGATTGCCCGTGTTCAGAGGGCCCTTGCCCTTGGCCTTGTCAGCCAGATCCTTGCGTGCCTTCTCGTCTATTGCATCATTCGATTAGCCTCTGCTCTGCATCTTGCGTGGTCGCGTTGACACGTGCCATTCCCGTCCCGAGCGGTTTATGAGGGCACTCACCGGCGCGCTTCTTCTCGAGGAAGGCCTTGTCATCGTCATCAAGCTCCTTCTTTTCCTTCTTGGCCGCCTTGAGGGGCTTGACCTTGCCACCTAGACGAGAGAAACGACACTGTTAGCAGCCAATCGATACAGCGCGGTTGGCGGCAGCAGTCGCGGACATACCTTCACGGTTTGCGCACCCATTTTTGTAGGTTTTTTGTTGGTTTTTATAGGACGAGGGAGAGAAGGTCGTAAGGTCGGAAGAGGTAGGTGCTTGTCACGAGGCCGCGGGTTGAAAAAAAGGCTTGAAGCGGAAAAGAGAGGGAAGGCTGCGAGAAAAATTTCCCCGCGATAGCGACTAGAGATTCTGGCAGCCGCAAGACAGGGCAGGTATGGCAGGCCCGCTGCCGTTCTCGGCCACAGTACGGAGTACACGGATTAATAAGTAGCCGGATTGGCTGGCGGGCGAAATCAGCAGTGGAGCTACGCCACAAAGTTTTGTATCCAGTTTTCCCGTCAGGCACCTATTTACTACCAGTGGCAGCTTCCTGCCTCGTCGCAGGCAACCGCAACTTCCTTCTCATCTCGAATCGACCTGTTCAATCTCACCATATCTATCTACAACAATAACATCCGTCATCGTGACAACTGAATTCGACAACGCGCCTTTTGCCGCGCATCCAACACGGTCCACCGACTTGCGCCTCGCGTGACCGACTCAAGACAGCCTTCCATCGCTGTCCCAGCCTTTCGCATCGTTGGCGCTGCCTGCTTCTTGGTCATGTGCTGAGTTCTGCTAAGAGATCCAGAGGATTTGATCCGGTTCGGTTACATTTCCCCCTGATTTGCGAGAGAAGAAGAGAAAGAGGAGGAAAGAGAAAGAGACAGTGAAGCTCTCTAGTCTTTAAACGAAGCTCGCGTCGCCGCCTTCAAAGACAAGAGATATCAAGAACTGTATTTGCTGACACTTGGGACATTGCGCACGTCCGCTCTCCGACTTCAGCTTTGCTGGCGGATCGTCTGCTGGCATCTGCAGTACAAGGAAAGAGAAGACAAGAAAGAAAAAGGAGCAAGGAAGCGACGCTTTCACGCGCGCGCCAAACGCGTCCAAGCATGGCCTCTCCCAGATCGAGTGCCGACGAAGGCGAGATCGTCGAAAGACAGGGCGCCCGAACTCATTTCAAGGCAAAGACATCTGCTGCTACTTTTGCTTCCACGGCTGCGGCAGGCCGATGATGGCGGGGACAGTTTCAGTGTTGACCGTCGCAATAGAAATCCTCGGGGTGGATTCTCCCGCTCGCCCGACCGGCCGCCATACCGCAGCAGCTATCCAGTCGCCCCTCGAGGCCAGAAGCGGCAGCGAGACGACCGTGAGCGTGAGCGTGACCGCGCCCACTTTGACTATGACGAACCCCCGCGCCGGCGCTCCCCTCTGCGTTTCCGACTATGACGGTGGCCGTCGTTGGAACGCGAACGACCGCGACTACACCCGCAACCGCGACAGCGATCAGCTGAGGTACGACGATGACGATCACATTAACGGTCCTCACTATAGCCGAAATGCTCCCGGCAAGGAGGCAGCGCACACGCAGTCGCTCCCGCCTCCTTCAAACCACCCATCCGCCTCGAGTTTCCGTGGGGGACGCAAACGCAGCGCGACCTCCGTGACAGGGATCGTGACTTTGACCGTAACCGTGACAGAGACTCTTACAGGGATGACCGCGGCCGCGACCGGAACCAAGATCGGAACCAGACTCGAACACTGGGACCGTGATCGGGGCGACCGAGCCGGCGACCGCGCCACACCGGTGACCACCGTGATGGTGCACCCAGCAGCGATCGACAGGAGTGAGCGACAAAAGGACGAGTCCAAAGTGCAGCAGCCGCCAGCACCGGCACCGGCCACCAGCACCAGTGGAGGACTGGGTCGAGCAGGCACCCGTAGACGAGGAGGCCGAGATTCCAGCGTCGCCGCCAGCGCCGACAGGAGATTCTTCAAAAATCTCGTGCTTCCACGCCGATGAGAGCCTTGTCTCTCGCTGCGTCAACGCCTGCTGGTCGCCATCCCCAGTGAGCCAGTCCGTTGCCTCGCCAGACCAAGACGCCGCCGAAAGCAATGGATCTCGCCAACGACCAGGACTTTATGAACATGCTGGGCAAGCAGACCACTGGTGGAGGTAACGGTGCTGCTGTCGGCGATGTGGAAGACGGCCCATCTGCTGCAGACTACGATCCTACAGTCGACATGGAGGAAGATGAGCGCCGAGACGAGCTCCGTCATGGCGGCACAGCAGCCGGACTGCACGGAGCAGAGCGTCGCGAATCTCTCACGACTCGCCCCGACGACAAGGCCGAACAAGTGCCTCAAGTCGAGGCCGGCGAAAAAAGCCAAGGACAAGGAAACCGGAGCCGATGACGAGGATGACGAAGACGACATGTTCGCTGAAGATTTTGTGGAGAAAAAGTACGACGCGGCCAACAACATCAACGATTTGACGGTCGCAGGCAAGGACGGCACCGTCCCTGCAGTCGGCGTGCTTCCGGCGGCAGCGGCCAACGGCGGTGCATTCTCGAAGGCGATGACATCCAAGGGCTACTACAAGCTCCGGCGCGGCGAGATCCTCGACGGCCGGTACCAGATCCAGTCTGCCCTGGGCAAGGGTATGTTCTCGGGCGTTGGCGCGGTGCGTGGGACATTTCAACGCCAGAGCGGCGCGAGGTGGCCATCAAGATCATGCGCAACAATGACGCGCTGCGTAAGGGTGGCTACACGGAGATTGCCATTTTGCAGAAGCTCAACGAGTCAGACCCCGAGAACCGGAAGCACATTGTGCAGTTCGAGCGGTCGTTTGATTTTCGCGGCACTTGTGCATGATCTTTGAGAATCTGTCGATGAACCTGCGCGAGGTCCTCAAGAAGTTTGGCACAATGTGGGCATCAACCTGCGCGGCGTGTCCGTGTCTTTATCGCCTACAGATCTTGTTGGCGCTGGCGCACATGCGGCGCTGCAGCATCAATCCACGCGGATCTCAAGCCCGACAACATTCTGGTCAATGACAATCGGAGCACGCTCAAAATTTGCGACTTGGGCACGGCCATTGACCGGTCCGACGCGGCCACGGCGCACATAGAAATCACGCCCTACCTCGTGAGTCGCTTCTACCGCCGCCCGAGATTGTGCTGGGCATGCCGTACGACTACGCCGTCGACATGTGGTCCATTGGCTGCACGCTCTACGAGCTGTACACAGGCAAGATTCTGTTTACGGGCGAAAGCAACAACCAGATGCTGCGTGCAATCATGGAGATCGCGCAAGATGAGCGCCAAGCTGTACCGGCGTGGCGAGCTGTGGCGGATGCACTTTGACGACAACGGTGGTTTCCTGAGCCAGGAGCACGACAATTTACAGGAAAGGTATGTTTTTTCGTTCTTTTTTCGTTCTTTCTTTCTTCATTCCAGTTCTGTTTTCGAATGTTGTTTTCATTTTTTGCTCCTTTTCCCGGTTTCCACCCATCCCCTTCTTTCATAATTGCCGGTGACTATTTCGGGCAGCGTCACATTTCTCGCCTGCATTTCGTTGCGCTCAGACGTCGAGGCGGTTCCGATGCCACCTCCGCTTCATCCTGCATACACGCCACTTTGTGTCGCTGCATGGGGTCTTCCAGGCCCTATCATTACGAGAACCAACTGGCAGCTTGTTTGTCTGTGCCTCGACTTTTTAATCAAACCGCCATCTTGTTCGTCAAGTGAAGAATGAGGTAGTGACAATGGGAAGCGAAAGGCCATATGGAGCTGTTACATTGTTCTTCTCCCTGCGCCTACCACCACCCAACCTCCCTGATTTGACCGGACCGGCCACCGTCTGGGCCGCAGGCAAGGCTGTCCTCACTTCTATATCCTTTTCATCTGCCTGTCCTGGCTTTCTTCCCTTCCGACACAGCGCCTACATTTTTTTTATTAGTTCAAAAATTCGTGGCAATACATAAACTAACTCATCCCAAACAGACCACCATCAAGACCATTCCCGTCATCAAGCCGACACGCGACTTGCGCACCCGCCTCATGGCCGCGTCCGTTGGCATGAATGACGCAGAGTCGAAGGATCTCAGCCAGTTCCACGACTTGCTCGACCGCTGCCTGAACCTCAACCCGGACAAGCGAATCTTGCCAAACGACGCGCTCAAGCATCCCTTTTTCACTGCCCGGTCTGGACGGTAAAGGGAGAAGAACACGACATGAGGAGCGAGGGAGATGGCAGAGAGGAGGGGAAAACGGGGGTAGCACAAAGTCCAAATGTCGAAGGCTTAGCCTGTGGCCCGAAGGGATTGTCTTCCGCTGTATAGCAGCCAGGCTTTTTTTCTTCTTCTGTTTTGGGTGTTTCTCTTTTCCACCTTTTTACAGCATATCCTCGGGTTGCTTGAGTTTGCCTTTGGCATTTGTTCTTTTGCGCTTTCAAGGACGGCTAGAGGGTTTTCATGCTCGTGCGTGTTAGACGAATATATGAGTATAGACAAAAAATCAAACAATATAAAGGCACATGTCGAGTTGCAGGATATCAACAGTACGTGCCATAAACGCCCTCGTCCAAGTAAAAAGGGGGCATGGCTAGACTCTGAAAAGGACCATAACAGTGGACCGCTTTTTATTTCTCACACCTTCTGAGGCCTTTTTTTTCTTTCTTGACATTCTGTTGTCTCCGATCTGTGTAGCCTGCCGTGCAGGCCCGTTCCTCCCATGTGACCGCATCTGGGGCCTGTTCTGTTCTATGTACAGTCTGCACAGTCTTCTCGTCTCTGCTCTATTGTCACATTACAGTTGTGGAATAGGACGTTTGCCTGTCCGGAGATGATTTCAAGGGCCCCTGCAGTGTCCTTGGCGTTCGTCCTCTGGGATATGATACGGCACAGGATTCTGTGTTTTGATTCCCGCCGACTCTTTCTTGTGAGACTGTCCTTTGATTTCCCGCTGTTTTCTCGCATTACGGTCTCGGTCCAGGCTCTCTTTTCTTTCCTTCTCTTCCTTCTCCTGCCCTCGTATTCTTGCCGCCGTAGGATTTGTTTCGAAGTAGCATGAAGCCTTTCAGGTTTTTTACCTAATGTCTCTCGGCACAATATAGATATGCATCTGCTTCATGTTGCGTTCCTCAGCTCCTGCTGGAAGACGCCTCAAGGCATGAAAAGGAGGCAAGGAGGGAGGGTTGCAAATGAAGTGCCACGGGTGCACAAGAAATCATGTGCTTCTTGTGCGCCATGAGAAGAAAGAAACAATCATGCCGCCAGCATCCTTCCCAGAAACAGATCCTTAAGAGAGTCGGTCAAACAGAATATTTGGTTTGTTGGGGGGGATGGGGGCAAGAGATGGCGGTCAGGATCTTGGCTCACAAGTCCGAGAATGGTAACCGTGAAAAGGAGGTGAAAGTGCACCCGAGTACAGTATTATTAGGGGACAGGAAAATGGGGTTACAAAACCAATCTGCTGTTTGCCGGAGTGACACGTGGCGAAGAGTAACGAGAAATGAGAGAATGACTGAGATGTTTGCTCCTAGAATAAAAGGCAGCATACCACAGTGACAGGGACAGCAACAAGGTCAGGGGGACGTTTGTGATATCACACATTCTGATGAAACAAGAATTTAACATTGATGGGAAACAATAAACGAGGCTGTGATCTAGTTTGCTTGTTTTCAAAGGCAACGACTACAAACTTTCTTGGCGTCCAAAGCTTACGAGGTTTCGGGTAGGAGAGGCCTCGGGTGCGCAAAGCAACACAAGGAAGAGCCTGCGCGCGCAGGATAGGAACCTGTCACAAGGGACAGAAAGAAACAACAAGGACGGCAAGGTACAGGTGCAGCCGGGTATGCGTTCTGCTCTTGCCGACAATATCACGACAATGCGCTCACCCGATGCTGACGAGAAAGACGAGACAGGCGAGATGGGTAGGAGGCAAAAGCTCGAAAAGGATGGAAGGATTACGCGAAAAGAAGGTCAGAGGTCTGGCCGTGTCTCAAGCGACGTGGCCTTGTGTCTGCCGATGGCCGTTGTGTCATGCCATGATGGTAAACAGTGATATGCAATAGATGCTGTCTCGCTATGTTCATATTGCCCAGTCTCGTTTGGTGATGCCCTTTTGTTCTTGTTTTTCTTTTGATCTCTTTTCACTTCATAGCCATGCTACAAGGGAGGCACGACTCACAACAATAGCAGTCTAGAACGTATTCGCCTCGATGAGCAGTCCAGGTGTCCTATCGTCGCGGCATCACTTGGATAGCACACAGTCACAAGATAGAAACTCGTGGCAGAACAAGCAAGTATAGAAACAAGACCCTTCCGGCCGGATCTCTGTACCATCTCACCGCCCACCCGACACTCTCCCCGAGTTACCGCCTCCCCCAGTCATGTCTTGTTCACTTGCTCCTTCTGTGAATCCCCACTGGGCTCACACAGAGCGTCATGTCGGCTGTACAATGTGACAAGCGCCCACTGTTGCTTAGGAGGAGGGACAAGGGTGAGCTGCTACACCTGAAGAAAAAAAGAAAGAAAAAATAACATTGCACGAGCAGAATCAGACGTGCCTTGACTCCCATAGTTGCATACGCGGCCTCCCCAACCGCTTGATGGGAGTCATCAGCTCTTTTACTTGGGGTAACACTGCGCCGCCTTTTAATGCTCTCGAAAGAAGCGTGGGTTGTGGAGGAAAGAGAAGGAATGCCCCTTTACTGGCATAAGAAACATCGGCGGTGCCATGCGCAGTGTGTTACAGCAGGAAGCACGGAGCAGAGAGCACAGAGTATGGGCCACAGAGCATGGGCCACGGATCGAGTGGCGGATAATGGGCGTCTACGAACACTCGCGGCCTGGGGGCAATTGCAGTCCATGGCGGGCGTGTGGCAGCATGATGGCAGGATCATCATGTCATGTCATGTTTTCGAATGTTTGTAGCGTCAAGGGGGAATATAGTCCAACGGGGGGTCTTATGGACAATGTCGAATCGAATGCTCCATGCTACACTATTCAGTGACAATTTGTTTACTTTACTCCAGTGATAAAGGCCGTAGGTGCACAGTGACGAGGACCTTGCTGTATCTTGGCACATCATTTTGTTTCGGCCACGTCGTTCCCCATCGATTGAAGCTGCATGGGCATTGCCACAGGCTGACGACAATCTGCATAGATTATGCAGTAAGAATAGATCTAATTTATTGAAGATAATGTATTGCTTTGGACGCATCTTAATCTTCAGACTGCTCCTTATTCGTTTTCTCGCACCTCTCCTGGTATCTGGGTCGCTATGCCGTACTTTTATGGTAGCGAACCAAGGCAACCAGAAACAAAATAAACAACGGAGGCTGTCTCCCGAGCCTCGTGATTGCGTCCACCAAAAAGCAGCAAATTGAATACCAAGGCAGCTAAAGGAAGTGCATAGAACAAGATGTCGTTGAGGGGGGCCTACGCAATGATCGTCGTTTTTGTTTCATGTCCACAGTGCTTTCTTCTCTGTCAGCCTTGTTTGCGTATCGCTGACGGGGCCGTCTCCGTTTCCGCGCCTTATGACGAGGTAAACATCACGAGCACCAGCCTCAATCGCAAACATAACAGCACATGTCTCTTCACCACGCCACGCTGCCCGTCACAAAACGGATTGGATCTGCAGGGCAATCGCTCTGTTCTCTCTTAGTCTCTCAGTCGCCTGATCCCAAGCGCCCTCTCCTCTCAAGGCGAAACGACGTGCTCGCGGCCGTAGGACCAAGGATTGCATAAAGGTGGCGAGATTTTTGAAAAGGGGCGTACGCTTTCAGGCTTGTGCCAATCTGGGGCCAATACGGGCCATCCACGAGCAAGTTGCCACACATCCCACAGCCTCGCAACACCCTCCTTTTCACACTTCCATTCCCTCGGAATAGACAAGCCTTTACGCATAAGCCAGACACTACCGGGTCTCTTGATATCCCTCTCGCCTTTGAAATCACAAGCTGTTGACGTACGGATATGGATATGGTCCTACTTGTCTGCAACACCCCATGATGGCCATTATCACGACAATGTGGCGCAGGGGTGCGGACGGTGTTGTCCGGTCATTGATCGTACGCAGCCACAGACAAACAGCCAAGCACATTTCCGCACTCTAGCACCGTCTCATAGGGCTGCCCTCCCTTTCTAACCAGCTAGAAGAAGAAAAAAAGGCCCCAACAGGCAAGCCAAGGGTTCTCCATGATAGATCGGTCCCAGAAGCCTGCATCGAGCTCGTCGCGTCTCGGGCATTCGTCTCCCTGTCCGCGAGACAAGGCCGGCGTGGGGTCCCTTTCTGGCGTGAAGGTGCCTCGGCTCTCGCGTGCTCACGTAAAGAAGAATGGATACGCCGTCCTATAAACGCAGCCAAAGCGTATACGCCTTGGAAGTAAGAGCCTGTTGGGAATCACCGTGTTGGGGGCAAACCGGCTTTCCCTGAGAAAGGATACTTAGCCCCGCCTGTCGTCACACAACTGTCCCGATCAAGAAGTTGTTCCGTCCTGCAGCTTTGTTCTGTGCTGGAAGGGACTGTTGGAGCAGGCCGCCAGTCTTTTGCTTCTCGTCCGCAAGGGAGGACGCTTTTTTTTACCCTGGGATGGGTGGTGCGGAACTGACTGAAGTGTGGCAGCTGCTTTAACAAGGCGCCCTACTTGGCTCGTTCGGGCGTAGACGAGACGGATGCCGGCGACCTGACAACAAAGGTAAGATGGGAAAATAGGTGCAGGCGCCAAGTTTTCCGTCTCTGTTCGTCTATCGAGCCTCCTCTGTGCCTCGGCTTGTTGGCAGCTGTTGTGCTCTTCCAAGGGATGGAATTCTGTTTTGCATCGGGAAAGCCAGGCGGGGTCTTGGAGACGATTTGTTTGGGACAAAGGGGCGGAGAGGGGGGCCGCTGGGAACCAGGGAGATGCCAAAGTGTGCGGTGCCAGGCCGGTGCGTGTTCCCAGACAAAGCTGACTGACCGGGTCCATGAACCAAACAAGTGCCAACAGTCCAGAGAGACTCGACGATGGGATGTTGGTCGTTGGAAATTGAAAATTGAAAATTCAACGCAGGGAAACGTGCGGCCGCCCAGCGGCAGGGAGAAATTTCACAGATGCGGTCTGTAAAGGGAGAAAGAAGACGTGACAGAAGACGACAAAAGTTACTCGATGTGGAAAACGAGGAGCATCTTCGCTCTCGCTCTCGCTCTCCCCTTTCTTCTGGGCCTTTCAGGTATATTCGCCATAGTTCAGGGCACTCGCGCCGCCCTGTCGTAAAGCTGTTGGAAGAACGGGCTCCAACAGCCTGGGGGAAGAAGAGCTGAAGAAAAAAGAAAGGGTTGGACATCGCTTCAGCACCAAGAACCAACATGTCGTCTAGGGGTTTGCTCAATGTCCGTCCCCAGAGCGAGAACAAAAGGAAGCTGCGGGTAACGAGCGGAACGATAAACGCGAAGCAAAACGCTCCTTTAACGATGCAAGTATCAGAGATTTGTGAATGAATAGCAAACGTCATCTCATATCGGACACCGCGGAAAATTGTAGACTCCTAGCTTCTGCAAGGGATGAGAGAAGGGGGGGGGGGGGGGGGGGGGGCAATTGAAAGGGAGTGAAGAGCGGTGTAAGGATTGAATGTAACGAATGTAACGAAACTAAATGTTTGATGAAAGGGAAAGCCAACGAGAAAAATGAACAAGGACAGAAAGAGAAACAGAAAAAGGATAGAAACTGTGGTGGTCATAGCTTCTTAGCAGCTTCATTTGCACGGCCTTTGACTTGGACCGGACCCTGCGCCAGCCGCGCGACTATTGGAAGTCGATGTGCTTGATCTGAGACAGCATCAATACACTAGCACAGAAGCTCCAGCCTCGCGTCCTCTTCGTCTGCATGTCATGCTCATTCCCTGCAGCTGAATTTGGCCTTTATCGACTCAACTCACGCTGCTTCGGTTTCCCTTTTTTTATATTCAGTTTTTTTCACGTACAGGTCATGGGCCGGGTCTTGTTGTTCTTTTCTCGCTTCTTTTCTTGAAAGGCGGTCAGATAGGAGAATTATCACTGCACATAATTTTCTTATTTCTTTTCTCTTATCTTTTCTATTTTCTTTTCTTGCCTACTTGATATTGCAAGGTGATAATGGGAAATTTCAAGACGCCCAGTAAAATACATTCAATCTAACATCTCCGTTATCGGTGCGAAGAGCTTAACAAAGCATCACTATGCAGAAGCAGCAGTCGGCAGGAAAGACGTGTCGTCGATACGGACGAAAAGATTAAGAATCAAAGAAAAGGCAGAGAAGAATATGACACAGACGGATCGACGGTAGATCTAGAAGGGGGTGTAAAGCGTCAAAAAGCCGCAGCAATCACGTTGGCGTGACGCGATCATCCTTCAATACTGTCCGCCTGTTATTGAAGATTTTTGCCTGGTCGTTGCCGTTTCGTCTTTGTTAGGGGCCTCCGCCGGAAGACATTCCGCCTCCAGCACGATCAGACAGACAGACGAGGGCGAATGGGCCAAGAGATTGAGACGAGCAACAGAACATTTGAACAAGCTAAGAAAACAACAGGCCGTTGGCATGACTGGACTGTGGTATGTCTGGCGACTCTCGTCTCTCGTCTCTCGTCTCTTCTTTCTGTTTGGTTCCTAAATTGCACTTCCTCGTGTGGCCAGTGACGGAGTCCTAGGCTAGATATTGTTCGAGATATTGAAACACGCGACAATATCAAAAAAAGTAACCTTCCATACCTTTGAGAGCGTCGGGAGATCTCGAAAGACTCTGCTGGTGCTGAGCCTTTCCGATATTGCATTTTGTATAGAGCGGCTACGCATGCTCGTGTGAACGCCAACCTGTGACCCAACCGCTCTTTTCTTTACTCCGAATTGCGAAATCCAGTGACACGTTGGGAGGAAGAGGCAGCCCAGACACCAGTATCGTCACGACGCCTGCATCCTGCCTCGCACCACAGAACAGCTGCTTCGGTGCCGACCGACTCGAAAGTGTACGAGGGCGTAAAGTGCAGCACGAGACAATAGATGGGCTCTACACCCTCTTTCAAGGTCGAGCTGGAAAGAGTCAAATATGCAAAGACCAGCAGGGTTTTCTATTCCCAATATGATCTGCTGCAGGGTGGGCGTGTCGCCCTTGGAAAGTACCCAGGACGAGAAACGGTAAACGAGAGCACGATAGATTAAACCGACCAGACTTGTCTATCCGTTTTCGTGTTTTTAATTCAACCCTTATTGCCTTTGGAGCTGTGCTTCGGGCCCGGGTGTCAGGATTGGTGCAACGTCTTGTCTCGTCCAAGTCCTGCTCACTGAACAATTACTTTTTTATATTGGCCACGCAAGAAAAATTATATGTATATATAAATATATTGCTTTGTTTCCATGCTGTTTCTATGCCTTCGTTTCGGGTTTACCTGCGTAAATGAACGCCTGTTGGTTCTGGGAAAACCTTGCATGACGAGCTCTTTTGCTTCTCCACTGCATCGCTTGTCTATTTAGTTTCATAGTCGTAACTGGAAATTCTTTCCTTTTTCATGTCTGCAGAGACAATGTAAACGATATTCTGGAAATGCTTGAACAATCTCGCGGGTTCCCAATTCACGATTTGTCCTCGATTGTGTGTCGTGTCAACAACAGAAAAGGGGGAAATAGCCTGGTAGCCTAATCTCTTCTCGATCTCTCCCCATCGGCGGTTCACCCGCGCAGACATGCTACTCTATGTGACTACCATGGGTCTTTTTCGTGGCTATTTCCCTATGAAATATTCCGTCTCTCTCGTGTCTTCCATACGACGTAAATTCTTTCAGATTCTCTGCTCCTCTACACCCCTGTCCCTTCTTTCCCGCCCGGCATATGCATCTGCTGCTTGTTTTTTTTCTGGCCGTTTTCTGGCCCGCGCTTTGTACCACTGTTGAGAACCCGTTGGGTGTACAAAGAATAAGAAAAATAGAAACCAAGCCAGATTGTTTGATGATCCGGGATCGGCAGGCAAAAATAACGAGATGGATGAAAAGGGAGGTTTTTCTGGGTGCGGCGTTTCGCCCGTCGGCGGTTGAATGATTGACGGGCGTGATTGATGGGTGGCGGTTTCGATGCAACGGTCGAAGAGGCGGCCTTTTTTTTTCCTCTTTTTCTCTTTTCCTCTTTTTCTTTTTTTTCTTTTTTTCTTTTTTCATTTTTCATTTTTCTTGCTGCTGCTCCTTTTTTTCATGTCTTCTGTTTTTATTTCATTACTGTCCTTTTCCTCGTGCTTTGTTGATTCAATATGCCATGCGTTATTGATTAATCTATTTGACAAGCAGAGACAGAGGTAGAACAAAACCAGAAACTCGTCTTCAAAGCCTCGGGTGAGAAAGAGTCGACAGAAAGACTGAAAATGAGATCGTTTGCCATCCAGTGCCAAGACCGTGGAACAAGCACCGCAAGCGAAAACGTAGGGAGCACTCTACTCGATGTCATACATGAGATGCCTCGCAATATGCATGTACCATCGATGAAAAAATAAACTCACGACAGGGTGTACGGTCAAAACAATAGAAAAAACGAAGCTGTTTGGCGATCACCTAATCTTTTTCGTCTCCTCGTCTTCATCTTCAGGGTCCTTCTTCGACTTTGGTTATGCCGTCTTTGAGGTGTGAATGGCATGCCTAAAACATCATCTGATATTTGATAACAAAACAACAGTCTTTTTTGTTTTCAAGAAAGCCTCATTATAGTAGAGGTTAGAATACAAAATTTCAAAACATTTTCTTTGTTTTATATTTTTAACAAAAAAACAGTATAGTTACGCTTGGTGAGAGTTTTCCATGTGGATTCCTTTTTATGTATAAAAAAAAGCTGCAGTCCTTGTTATCCCAAGCATTTTTGTATGACACTCCTCTCGCCTTTGATCATATGGCGATATTACGCCCGTCGGTGTGTTACTGCTTCATACATGTACACCCCACGCCTTTATTGCTTTATTGGCGTTGATATGATTATTGTTTGAAACGTGTCGCGTGCTTTGGGCGTCTCGTCACAGTCTAGAACCGCCTTGCATTCTTCCAAAGCATTTCCCTCCTTGGCGATGGGCATCGCCTTGTTTGTGTCTCACGTTCGCGCCAGGAAGAAAGGGAGTGGCTTGTTCTTTCCTTTCTTTCCATTCTTCCCTTTCCCGTTGGCTTTCCGCTACACCAAAAGGTGCTGCCCACATTTTTGCACACGGTGCTTGTCTTAAATACGATGATTCGTGTTGCTCGTTTGGTATGTGGGACAGTTATGGTACTGTAGTTTTCACTTCCTCTCCTCAGCCCCTTCAGATTCTCCCTTTCTACGACTACCTCGTTTCACTTGGTCCTGTATATTGTTTTTGCCACAAGCCTTACAAAACAAGAATACAGCACATGAAAAACAAGTGCAAAACGGTATGAAACAAAGAAAGGGAGGAACGGGTTCGCATGCCCCTTCACTTCCTGTTATTTATTTGTTTATTTTGAGCACAAGGACAATACCTGCAAGCGCAATAATCCACGTCATTGTGCTGCATAACCTGCTGTCTCTTGTAAGATATTTATGACAGTGTTTCTCTCACGCCGTGGGTGCCGTGGCACGTCCTCGTCGTCGTACGCCGTACAAGCCACAATAACCGTGGTGACGCACGTTGCCCACCTTGTTTACTGCACATACGCCCCCTCAGGCGCCCTAATCATGTAAGATAGTCCGTAAGATATCTTACAACGCCTTGTCTGTCCAGCAATGCCCGTGTCTGCCATTCATCAGCAAGGAATTCCACGCAAAATGTCCCTAATTCCTCGTAATCAACTGTAGACAGCGGGAAGCATGCCTATTGTCTTCCTTTTTTCTGTACTCCGTATTCCAGCGCCAATCTCATTTCGAGGCGCGAGAGGATCCCCATTTACACTATGGATCTCGATGGATCTCTGCTATGGAGTGCCACGGCGCCCGCCAATGCCGTAATACTTTGTAAGATGCGTATCTCAGCGTAAGAATAACACTTGCCTCGGCCGTGCGTCTTAGAGTATTATATGGAGCACACGCCAAGGGTGGCCACGGAGTAAAAGGACTCGTATGGTGATGTCCCAAATGCCTGTGAAAAGCGAACGAGTCTATTCCTGTCTCTTCCAGCAGAACCCGAAGTCGAAGACCCGCTCCAGGCACCCGATTAAAACCAAAAACAGGTCATTCAGCGGTCTCAGTGGGTCAATACAGCGGGTGGCCATCGAGAACAAAGGCAAGAGAAAGGCGCGCGCGCGAGAGAGAGAGAAACAATGGGGCGCTTGAGAGCCGCCTTCAGTGGCGATGACATGAAATTCGGTAGGCAGAGGCAGCCTGGCAGCCTGGTAGGTGGCTCCAAGTCGGGCGAGTCACGAAGACGACGCGTCAAAAAGAACAGGCTGTCATTTTTGCGGTTATTTTTCTGCGCTGAAGAAAACATACTCATAGAGAGCCCCATAAGTTTTTCACAACACGTATGAAAGTGCTATCCGGCATCTACCCGTCACCGGCAGCGTCGGACTGCCAACATGTTTTCCATACGAGTTGCGTCTATTGTGCATCTCCGTGTCAAATGCCTTGTGTGGTTTTTTTTTTTTTTTTTTTTAATTACTTGCCATTCTGCATCGGGCGACATCTCGCCTAACTTTACTGGACCCCGAGTGATGCTTACTTTCTTGCTTGTGCATATTTCCGCGTCCGGGGCATTGCCTTCATTATTGCTTTCTTCCATCGTAAAGTGGTTCTCTTTTCTTTGGTATGAAATATGAACGCAGCATACTTCATTTACTCATGTTGCATACCGTTTCTCGATTTTTCTAGTCGTATTTCTGCCATTTAACCCGGATTCGGCATAGTCGGACAGGCGTCCTCTTATGAGTTTAGGACCAGGCAGCCACTCAGAGGCCGTGAAAATAAAGTGGGTAAAAGTAAATAAACGGGTGTCCTTCACAGCCTGCTTCCAACACATTCGACGACAACAGGCAACAGAGAATGGTCTTTTTTTTCCTGTGTGTTAGAACGACTGTGTTTCTTTTTCGTCTTTGCTTAATTTTTCTCAAAAAGAGAGAGAGAGAGAAAGACATTCCGCTATTGCAGATATGCCGTGCGAGGTCTCCCTGTCTGTTGGTGATTTTCTACTTTGTTCAAATGGAGCAGACAACAAGAATCCCAGGTAATCCAAGTCGCTATCATAGTGCCAAGGGATACGGAAGAAAGAAAACTGCCGTCTTTTCACCTTGCACCCTTTCTTTCCACGGCCATGGTCCATGGTCTACGCCCCTCGCGTTTTCGCTTTTCCTGGATCATAACCGTTGGGCGCGGAGGGCACCGCGACAACAGACTGACCCGAGGGCTAGAAAGTAACAAAGTAAATCGGCAGTGGGCAGACCGGTGGCTGCACGGATCACAAATGTGGCCACAACGGGTGAGCTGCGTGCCACCAGTTGTGCCAGTCGAATGGGTGTAAGAGGGCAAAACAGGTACTTTGCCGGGGCTCCTAAGTTTTGCTTGGTGTTGATGTCCCTTTTGCCAGCCAACAGACAGCCCATCAAAAACTAGACTCACTCGCGTTTTGCCTCAAAGCACGGGGAGACTACCGTTGTTGTGCTGGATGGTCGGCAATTATTGACAAAACGAGATGAGTAAATCGAGGAGGCGGAATTCCAACCACTATGGCCTCTCATCACGCAATATTTGTGTCCTGTCATCCGGTCACTCAACATAGGACTGAACCGGTGTTATACCACGCTCCGTCTTTGTTCAAATCTGGCGATACACAAAGCCAGAGGGAGATCGTCGGAGAATGCACGATCTTGTGATGGTAGGCTGATAAAGAGACAGCAACTGAAGGGTTCATGTGATGTCTTTCTTGCCTCGCAAGCCGTGCATCATGGATCTAGAGATGGGTAGTTGATGGAGTGATATTCATGCTGGTAAATTAGTCGACGTTTCAATTTTCGTACTCGATAATTGCGTATATTTTTTAATATAAAATACACAGGTTCGTTTTTATGGTAAAAAACCCCCCCCAGATCATTATGAATGACCAAAGAAAAACATTGCATCAAAGGATAGTTAATAACTACCGAGGATTCAGTAATACAGTTTGCGGTATCGTTTATGAGGAAATCAATGATTGTTGTACTCCGTACTGTCCTCCACGTTATAGATAACGACCGTCTATGTGCGGAGGGATTGGTAGCCTCGTCTGCGTTCTCAGTCATCACTCACAAGGCCATGAGCCACAAAGGGTCCAAGACACTCCGGTTCGACACAAGCCGCCCTAAAAATGTAGAACACGGCGATACTAGCATCTGCTGAATAAAGAAGACTGGAAAAGACATTTCTTGCGGGGGACGTCCTGGTGGCGCATTTTAGATTCCCAAAAACCGTACAAGTCCGTTGATCAAGAGGCTTACGACCGTAAGAAACCTATGTGAACAAAGGACGATGGCAGACAAAGAGAATCGAATTGCTGCTGGTCTGGACGAGCGGGTCTGGACGAGCTGGTGAGGTTCCAAAACGACGAAGCGCTCCAGAGCTCTTAGTTTGAAAAATCAAAGAAGGCCCAATGCCTGACATATGCCGTCCATGGGCTATCATTGGTCAGGCTCGAGTTGGCTGGGATCGCGATTTGATACGGAGCGATTCTGCATTCTCCGGCTGGTTGCGTTGATTTGCTGGTGGATGGATTGCACATCCATGGCGATTTGGGATGGCTCAGGATAGGGATTGTTTGAAAGAAGAGGAGAAGTGACGAAAGAGGCGAGGGAGACGACGTAAGGACTGACGACATATCATTCGCTGGCCTTCGATGATAGGCGTCGATGTCCAGTAAAGAAACCGTCGTGCCTATCAATTCTATTTAGCTCTTTTCTAATCTTTTCTCCATGTTTCGTCATGTGGACGATCCAGGTGCCAATTATGTAGCCTTGCTCTGTTTGTTGATAGACAACTGGCTCGAAAGTTGGGCGAAGGCTGCGAGTGGCGAATTTTGCAGTTATATTCTGGACATTATTTGATGATTATTCAATGCACCTTACTCCGCCTCCGTCCAGGTGGCCAGCACCATTATCGGTCGTCGATCCCCTAAACCTGTGTACGTCGTACGTAGACCTTTCTGTCTCTTTCCTTCTTGTCTGGCACTTTTCCTAGCCTGGTTCAGCCGCACACCCTTATGATAGTGGTGTGTGCCAGCATATCTCCTCTCCTCTCTCCTCTCGACTGGCTGTGTCGATTTCGGGCACACTGACACTGGCACAAGCGCTATTGCACAGGCGATGTCGAGCCGGTGGTACAAGTGGCAAAGGGATGTGCATCCTCCCCAGCCAAGAGCACAGACCAGGTCAAGCCAAGAAAAGCCTCTTTCAATAGCCTTCCCTCTTAGTCGCAGGCGAGCGGTGCCCTATGGGAATGCGCCCAGCCTATTCCTGAACTTGGTCAAAAATAGGTTAGGGAGACGGGCGATCTTTGTGACGAAAAAGGGCAAGAAAGTAAATAAAATGATAAAATAATTAAAATAAAAAGAGATAGAGAAAAGGAGATAGCACAGAAAGGGACCGTGCGTTGTCAACCAAAAGAGTTGAGAGACAGCTAAGAAAAACAACTAAAAAGTAGAAGAAAAAATAGGAAAAGGAATCGGCGCAGACAACGATGCACACGGACACGGCGATCTAAACTGTTCTGTCCAGGGGGGCGGGCTCTGTGGCCAGTTCACTAGCAGCAATCGCCGTCAGCGCCCTCATCGAAAAGCCAGACGTCGACAGACGGATCACCGCTGGAAAGTGCTGGAAATGGCAGTAGTGCTGAGGGAAATATCAGAGCAGAGAATAAGGTGCGGCAAAGTGAACGAGCGCGCGTTGGCACCAGCACCCAATAAAATAGGGGGAGGTGGCTCGGGTGGGCTTTTTTGCAAGCAAACTACTCAGTAGCGGTCGATGCAGATGTGCTTGGCAGACGGAGTTTGAGATGAGCGGAGACTTTTGAGATGGAGAGAAAAGGCTCGCCGTTTATCTCGATGAGTACTCGTATTTTCATCTGGAGACAATGGATGGCCCGGAGAAGCAGAAATGCAGAAAATGTAGAGCATCGGCAGCAGAGGCGACCATGGACCAAAGAGCAAGTCAAAAGCACTGCGCACACTGCCGTGTGACTGGGAAATCAAGTTTGGGACACGACCCAAGGGATATGGATGATGGATGGCACACTGGAAAGACGTATGAATATCACAGAATGGGGTTGAAAGTTTGGATCCGTCACCTTGCCACACGTTGCCCGGAGAATTAGAACACGGCATCGAATGGCCGTGGATTCTTCTTTTCTCTCCTTCGGTTTCGCCAGTGCGGGAAATGACAGGCCCCGTCGAAGGAGCACATGCCCATCCCTTGCTTTGCAGCAGAAACCCAATGCATCCTCACTACGTCGTAGAAAGGAAGAGTGTGATATGAACAGATGGCGTCGGCACAGGCCACACACCACAAACGCGTAGCCAGACGACGACAAAAATGTGTCCCGGGCTCCTTCGAGGCTAGCAATCCGAGGAAAAGAAACAGACCAAGACCAAGAACAGACCAAGAACCCGAGAAAGAACCACGGAGACCAGGTCCAAAGAACAGGCCGCTGGGCACAGAGACTGACGGGCTGTGTTGGTGGCCGCCTTCCAGGTGCCAGCTGGCCTGTAACTGTATTTGTGCAGGTTCCTTTCCCAGAACGCCGAGCCCGCCCAAGTCCGCCAGCAAGGATGCCCTGCAGGAAGGAGGAACAGCGAGGTGCAGGGCGCTAAAAGGAGAAGGGAAGGAGAAACCAAGAAGCAGGATATTCCCAGCCCAAAGAAGAACCCAAGATTACCGCCGCTTCGCCTTCGTGCGCACCGCCCGGCACGCCCGGCCGTTCCCAACAGGCAGCGCAAAAAGAAGGCAGGGCCTGCTGGCGCCCGGCGAGTCCAGATCGTTTTGGGTGGTGTCTGGTGTCTGTTGGTCCCAAGACCTGCGACGTTACGTACGTGTACCGAGGCTGAAGATAACGCCAAGATTTAGAGACTGTCCTAGAATCCCAACCAGCAGTTCAGGGTCAGACCAACAGGTCGTTTGCATTGTCTGAAGCCCGCCGAGCCCGCCTAGGCAGTCGGATCGTCTTGGGTCCGAGTGTCTGTTGGTGATAATCTTCTCTTTCTTTCTCGTCACTGGGGCGCGAAGGGGAGGCGCCAGGGATACGAATAAGTCAATAGAAATCGTACGTAGGCTACACAAAGAAAGTTCGTAAGCAGGGCCGATTTAATGGCCCGAGGGTTGTTTCTGGCCTTTGATTTTCAGTTACTCGTCATCGTCCCTCGTCTATCATCGTCCACGTTGCGTATGCATGTATCTCATCTCCCTTTGAACTCGCCCGTGTTCTGGCTCTTTGAATACGATAAAAATACTTTCTCTTGGAAGCATGCTCGCCCGGATTGTTCGGAGTACATTTACTGACTCCGTATCTTACTCGTACAAGTATCTTAAATGTACTTCATAGATAAAAACAGAAGCCCCTTTGACGTGCGCAAGTGCGGTTTCTCGGAGCGTAAGGACAACATCCCCGCTATTCGTAGGCTCGCCCGGCGTGTTTCTCTTCCTGTGCGGCGATGGAGCGATGGCACGCTGGCAATGGGGAATGGGGAATGACGATGGGCGCTGCACATCCCCCCTCTTTTCGCGTCCTTTTGTGGCTTGGGTCTGGCCCCGGCTCTGCCCAAGACTTTTCTTTAGGCGGCCTGTTGGTGCAAATTGGTGCAAATTGGTGCAGATTTTCTGCGTGCTTGCCATGGCCTGGCCACGTTTAGCCCCCTTTTTCCGCCCAGTCCGCCTCGAAAAGCATGCAACCTCCTTGCAAAGAAGTGACCCGTCTTGTGATTTCCCTGTTATTTCACGTTCCCAACTCGTTTCTTGTGCGTGACACGACGCTACGTTTCCTTTATGCCATGCTAAAATAGTCTTTTTGAATGAAAGTGGATTTCTTTCAGTTTCAAACTCGTTCGTCCATCGTGTTCTTTATTTGACGGTATCTTACGTCGTACTCCGTGCAAAGAAGTAAGGGTGCTGGCTCCACGCCATCTTTGAGGATAGTAGGGTTGCAGCCAGCGTCCTGCGGGCTGCTGCGTTATCTCACCTGCTCTGACGGTCCCCAGTCTGGGGTTGTGTTCCTTTAGCTAGACCAGCGCCTGCTCTTTGCCAGCCAGCCAGGAGGTCCAAGCTCCTCCCTTTTCTTTGGCCGCCGCCCCCCATCCGTGCATTTTGCCAGACTTATTGGCCTGTTCATCGGGCGGTCAGGGTGCATCTTGTTTCCTCATCGTCACTGTCCTACGGTGGCAAATCCAATGCCAATCACACCAGAATCACCCTCTCAGACCCCGTGCAAGCACTGTGCCGATAGTGGCCGCCTTTGATCAGGCCAGTCCCGCTGTCCGCCCTGACCACTATGATCGCCGCGCTGGGCCCTTGTCAACCTCAAGGGGCGAATCGTCTTGTTTCTGTGGGCTACACCACAGTACGTGTATCGTGAAAGCAAAGTCGGCCGAGATCTGTAAGAGAAAGTGTCTTGAATGTCTTGAGTGTCCCTGGGTCGCCATATTTTTCTAGCTTTGTTTTGCATCCAATGCTGCCTGGAGCTTGTTTATGCCTGGCTGTGCCGTCCATGGATCATGCGTCTTTCGACAACCGTTGCTCTGTAAAGCCACTTTTCTTTTCTTTTTCCTTTCGTTTGTCGGTGTCTGGCCCATGTTCCATGCCACCTCGCCTGCCAGCAAACCAAGAAAATATGAAGAAAATGTGACCAAAATTGCACCAGAAGGCCTTGGAAACTTGCATCATTCCAAGACATCCGCCAGGGATGTGCTGAAGGATGGATGGACAGGGTGACACGGCACGAAAGTAAAAGGGCAGAGAAAAGAGAAAAAATACTATTCTTTCAGCATCTGTCGGACAGGCGAGACAGGCTCGACAGGTTTTTGAACATTTGTGGATCAGGTCTGCCTTCCAGAATAGAAAGAAAACAGGCCAAGTGACGGTGTGGTTCGGCAGCCGTTTCCACTGTTTGAACCACTAGGTGGAAAGGGGGGGACAGTCTCGTTTATCCTCTTTCTTTTCTTTTTCCTCCTTGTGACAGCGCCAGCGAGGCCAGGTTGTATCGATTGCCCACACCACTTTTCCACTTATCGCCTGCAACCTGTTCCTTCCTTCACTGCCTTCGCTACTGCTAGCCAATCAGGAGCCGAAGTGGGGCCAATCATCTTTCACGGATAGACCCACCCACTAATACGTTTCTTCCCCATGCCTCCCCCTGTAGCATGCACTCTCCCCTAAATTTTACAAAGGCCACGCTCCCACGCTGCAGGGCGTCACAGATTTCAACGGTCAAACTGGACTGAGGCGGTTATGACAGGGGGTGATTTGTTATGTCTTTAATTGTGCAAGGACCTGCGCAAGACGGTCATATGCTAATTTTATGAAGAAATACTACGAGTAAAGAATAAAGAGAAACTGTAAGATAGACCACAAGACAAGAGGCATTGGAAGAAAGAAGAGGAAAGAAAAGGAATAAAATAAAAAGGAGACCAAATATGAAATAAAAGTAATTCAAAGGATAATGACAAAGGAATAAAAAGCTTCGAAAGTTAAAATGAACACACCTCTAACAAAGTTCCTGTCCATATCGAAAAAAAAAAGAAAAAAAAAAAGAAAAGGAATAAAAATTGAAATAAAAATTGAAATAAAAATGCACCACCTCCAGTTTTGGGGTTGCGATGGGATCGTCGCTCTCTCCTCGCCCTTCTCAGGTTTACGGATGGTGCATCACTGGCGCTATCACATCACACTCACGAATGCACACACTTTCCTTTTGTCTTGTTCTCACCATTCATCAACTTTCCCATGAACCCATCCCTGGTCAGGTTCGGAGTGGATCCATTGGGTCTGCCGTCTTCCCATTGCCTTTGGTTGTTTTATTGGATAAGACGGGCCCTCTGCACCCGCTTTGCCAGGATTATGACCCGTGGGCGAGTGGACTGCTGGACCGTGCAGATCTAATTTTATTTTACGGCGTGCGGTCGTTTCCTCCACGATTCTGTCTTCCTTGGTTTGGAGCATCTCAGGCGGCATCTTCCACACTTTTTCTGCTTCCTTTTTTCTGCTTGTCCGCGTTGAAGTCGTCCGGTCCTTTCCCAAAGCGGAAAGGGGGGAAGAACGGCGCAATTTCTCGTTTGAACAGGGCAGTGGGAACATTGTGTTGCAGGTCGTATCCGTATCGTTCTAGGAGAGTTACAATACTCCTTTTGTTCTATCTCTTCTCAGTTTTTGACCTTTTTTTTTTTTATCCTGAAAATGATATGACGGGGCGATTACCGCTGAGTCGAAATGAACGAATCTTTGATAATCCCCAGCCCAACGTAAAAATTCAAACAAAATATAGTGCACTCGGAAGAATATGCACAATCTTATATTGGCATTCTGTCCCGGTGTGCCTGGTCATAAAATTTGATAATTGGGAGTATAAAGTTATGAACGTTTGCTGTGCCGTGCAGATACTGCTGAAACGATTTCAGCCGTTGGGAAATTGGCCACACGGTGAAAAGGACTCGAAGATGCATCAAGAATGGATTACGTGAAAAAAAAAGAGCGAGACGAAAAGATGGAGAGAGAGAGAGAGGAGAAAACGCCACAGCCAATAGTTCGTAGAGTGTGCCAAAGAAAGCAAGTATCTTACGATAAAAATGCAGTGCAGAGAGACGTGCATGCTCAGCCAGGATATACGCACTTCAGATGCTATGTGCGGCGTAGCGTCCTGCAGCGTTGGCTCTGCTTGCATTTCTGCACATTTCTGCACCTTTCTGCACGCATGCAGTCCTTGCATTCTGCACTGCACACTGCACATCTGCAAGTGCTGGCCAGTAAAAAAGCCTAAATGGGCCTGGATGGGTCGGGCACTGTTGGCAGCGAGCCTGTTGCGCCTGTTTGACTGCACATATTTTTGCCTTTCAGGTTGCCTGCATTTTTCATTCCAAAGAGCCTGCATTGTCTATCCGTCACCGCCCTTTTGCACCCTTGGTTGTTATGAACCCTATTTTCTTTATTCATTTTTCATGTTTCCCTCCTTTTTCCATGGCATGGCTCTTACGATATGTATTATTTTGTCCGGTTTTGTTTGTGTTTGTTCTGCATGAGCACAATGCGCATCAGAAAGACAAAACGAGTGAAACAGTTTCTTTATTTTCCCTTGCCTGCCTTTTTCTTCTACTTTTCGACTTTACCATGCTCGAACATTGTTTCTCCATTTTGATACGACTCCAAGACCCTCGCCATTCTCTTTGCTGTCGAGGGGCGATCATAGGCAGTGCGTGGTATGGTGAACGAAATATGTGAGGGCCGAAACAGCCTTTCCAGAGCCCAGCAGAATACAGGCATTGGCCTGATCGAAACCCGTGCGAGGCAATTCTGAGGCAGTGGTGTTTCGGGAGCACATGGAGGCAGGACAAGGCAGGCCAGAACATGCAGAAACAGGGCGATTATGCATCACCTAGGACCGCCAAGATAAGCTAGCGCGTGCCAATGAGCCGTTCTTGTGACCTCGTCGAGGCTTCTACTATGGCAGGTGAGGCAAGATACTGTTTCTAAAAGAGCCTTTTGCTTCAGGTTCCAGTCTACCGGGCTGCGGTATTTGCGCTTTCGCTTGCACGCGGCCACAGACGGCGTACTGGGTGGCTTGTCGTAGAGAAGAGTGACAAGCTCACAAGCGAGAAAGATGACTACTGAGGTGGCTACTTTTGTAGGCTTGTGTTCTTATTTTCTTTGTTCCCATGGCTGCCGAGATGCGCAGGCGACTGTCTCGGTGGCCCGAATCCTGTGAAGCTGCTTCGTCGACGGCTCCATCCTGTCCCTCCCTCGCGGGCGAGCGACATGGGCGGCTAGAACGCAAGCGGAAGATCACCTTCCAAGGCTCATATTGCCCACGTCCTTTCTCACTCTGCTGCTAAAAAGGTTCTGAGGCTACGGAGGTTTCTGGTGCTAGTCCAACGTGCCAAAAATAATACCACCCATCGAACGGTCCTAGCCAAGCAAGCTGTAAAACACAGCCAATAAGACAATCTGGCGGAAATTAGCGGAAAACGGGAGACAACAGCGTGGCTACGCTGACACAGTGCCTGCCCCTGGGGCCACACAGATGCCCAGACGGGCAACGGCGACGCCCCACAGCAAAGAAAACAAACAAACAGTCCGGGCAAGTATTGAAACACAGGCCAAAATATTTAAAATAGAGGGATCATATATAAATTCAAAAGGGAAAGATTAAGGAGAATGGGCAAGAAGGGTGGGAGCCTTTTTCCCCCAAACGCCGTCTCGTGGAAGCCCCAAAAGCAAGGCGCCAGACAATCCCTCAAATCAATTCCCCAGAGAGGGCAGGGAAAAGGAGGGGGTGCATCGCGAAGGACGTACATACCGTCACTAAAAACGCCCTCATCCTTTCGCGCGCTCCTCCCTTTGGTGGGTGGCTTTGGGACGCACGAGAGCGCTTTCCCTCTCTGCCTACCTGAGGCATGGTATTTTCCTGTGTGTCAGACAAACCATGCGTGTCTCTCATCGCCAGTCACGGGCCCCTGAGCCCCCAAATTTTACTGGTGCTGGTGGTCTCTGCTGTGCCGCCAGGTATTAAGATTGCCCTCTTTCTGTTGCTCCTATCATCTTTTCGTCACCCCACGCCTTCTGACGGGTTGTATTTTTGGGTTAGGCGGTGGGTGTGCTGCTACACTGCACACAAAGTTATTAAAAGAGGCGGGTTGCCCGTTATATCAGCTTAGGTAACTGTATCGCCGGCTCCACACAGGGCCGTCTGTGACTGGATGCTCAAAAGACAAAGGAGATCTTTTTTTTTCTTTTATTTTGCGCCAGAAAAAAAAGGCCACTTTCCCAACACAAACCGAGCCACCCTCACATTCTCCTTCGTCGCTCTATCATTGCTGCGATGCGTCTCGTCGTTGCTCTTCCGTCGCCGATATGCCAGAAGGCCTAGGCAGCTGGCACTTTTAAAATAAATTTTTTTTTTCTCGAGTCTTACTCCGTATTTGTTTCTCTCTAGGTTTTGTTTTATCGCTTTTAGTCCGACGGCAGTCTTTCGTGATATACCAATTTTCTATTGATTTTAATCTATCCAGACTGCGACGCAAGCCCACCTGTGGGCCGCCTCGTCTGGGCAGCGCTTTGTCTGCGTCCTTCTGGCTTCTGAAACTTGTGCTTCTGTTTCGTGCTCACAGCACAAACTGTCTCTGCCAGTCATTCGTGCCATCTGCCGCCTTTCTGATCTGTGTCTCTCTCTGTTGTCTCTCTGGTTTGTCTCTGTGGTGTCTCTGTCTTGTGTTCTCTGTGTGTGCTTCTGTGTGTCTCTGTGTGTCTCTGTGTGTCTCTGTGTGTCTCTGTGTGTCTCTGTGTGTCTCTGTGTGTCTCTCTCTACCTCCTTGCTGTTTGTGTTTCTGTTCATGTCTCTCCGTGGCACGCGCACCGTTTTCTAGTTTTTCTTTCTACTTTTCTGTTTTGGCCTTTCCTTTGAGTCTGTGTCGCTGTTCTCGTATATGTTTTGTCTGCATGCCTGCCTGGGGAAGGGGAAAAAAAAAAGAGAATCTGCCCGCTACCCCCTGTCCATAACAGACATGCATAGTCGCCCGGACCCTGGTCCAGTCAAATCGTCAAGGCTCACACACCCTGTCGACCTGCCCACTCCTGGCCTCTGTCCACTCGTCTGTCCACCCTCCTCAGACTCGGCCCACTTTTCGCTCTCTTTTCTTTTTATTTATTTATTTTTATTTCTTTTTCTTTCAAAACAACGCAACACGGCCTTCCTGCCCACCCTTCGCCCACCGCACCCACACCCCCATAATAAACTACGACGTTTCTTAGTTTATCGCACTAGTGAGAGCGGCAACACGCCCGGTCTGGTGCAGACCTTCACATCACTCACACGCACGACACACGCCCCCAGTCTCCGCAAGAACCAAGAGCCAAGGACCAAAGTACCTCTGTACCCCAGCATGGACTTTCTTCTGACTTTTGCACTTTCGCCCGTCCGCCAAATATATTCTAGGCACAGCAAATCCACACCTCTCTTTCCTTTCCCACGCCGTTGCCTTTTTTTGCCTTGTAAGCTCGTTTCGAATTGTTATCAATATCAACGACCTCATCCCCATACCTTTTTTCTGTCTTGACATACTTCATCTTCAACCTCTCCCCTCTCCCCATCCTCACTCCCCAGCAGCCTTTTACGTCGCTTATAATATCCCTTTATTTCCTCTCTTCTTCTTCTCAACCCTCATTCCCTCATTGGCTGTCCTGGTTCTATCTTCCTTCTTGATTGATCCCTTCTTTCTCTCCATTTCCCCTCAAGACACCTATTCATCCTTCGCTTTCGTCTTCTTGACCTGCACGCCTTACGCATATATCTTGCACATCCCCCTGACCCTCCTTCTCCGCTGGTTGTTGACTCGTTAAATCGAAGCTCAAACAACTTGCATTACGTTTTTTTGCCATCTCTCACCTGGACTCGACACTGGTTTGCCCATCTGGACTTGAGACCCCCGACAAGACATTGACCTGACTTGAGGATATTGTTTCCACTGGAAGCTATTTTCTTTTCTGTGATATTCTGATCGCACCGGTTTCTTTCTCTTTCTCTTGTCTGTGCTCACTCTTTTACTGTACAAACGGCAACAACACAACCCTTGGGACTGGTTTTCTCTGGATTGTTTACTTTGTGTGCTTTCTTGACCTGGATTCTCTCGACATACAACAACTCGCCAAGTCTTTTCTCTTGTCATCTCTGAACGTCTCTACATGTCCTCCATCCAGGCATAAGGAACTATCCGGACCGTCTCTTTTGATTTTCGCATATTTTATTCTCATCTTCACGTCTCCCTTCATCCGCAAATAACATGCAGAATGTCCTGGTATCGAGCGGCCTCCCGACACCACCAACGTCGCCCCTGTCGTTTGATTACCCCAAGTGCGCGCCTCAGGCTTTCTTCCCCAGCAGCAGCGCAGCAACAGTCCAATACGCACACAGCAGCAGCAGCGTTATGTCCCGGTAGCGCCGCAGACCGCATCGGCACCTACCTGGGTAACCTGCAGCTGACGGCATCATCGGCACGGCGCGTACGTGTGTCTCGAGGCCGTCGACGTCAAGACGCGCGCCGCTAGCGAAGGCACTCAGCAAGCTCAACGCCGACGGGCACGCCGCTGGAGGAGCGCCAGATCGAGTACCAGACGCGCGAGATCCGCCTGCACTACATGGCCTCGGCGCACCCCAACGTCGTGTCCATGCACAAGATCATCGACGTCTACCTGGACTGCCTGTTTGTCGTGCCTCGGAGTACTGCGCGAGGTGACCTGTTCTACAACATCACGAGTGCGGCCACTTTGTCGCAAGACGAGCTGGCGCGCAAGGTCTTTGCCGATCCTGGACGCCGGCAATACCTCACAGCAAGGGCATCTACCACCGGGACTTGAAGCCGGAGAATATCTAGTTGCGGACGCGGCGAGACGGCTCAAGCTCGCAGACTTTGGCCTGGCACGGCCCTGCGGAGCGCTCGGAGGACTACGGCTGCGGCTCGACCTTTACATGTCGCCTGGTAGGATTTCAAACCCCCCTTCTTTTATTTTATATCGTCACCAAAATTATGTGCAGCTGCTAACCGGCCCCAGAATGCCTTCGGCCAGAACTTCAAGCGCCCCTACTACTACTGTGCACCCCAAACGACGTCTGGAGTCACTGAGTGTGTCATTCTCGTCAATCTGACGTGTGGCCGCAACCCTGGAAGCAGGCCTCCATTGAGGACTCCACCTACCCGCGCCTACGCCCGCAACCCAAGTTCCTCAAGACCATCCTGCCGCTTACCGACGAGCTGGACGACATCCTGGCCCGCATCTTCGCCATCAACCCGGACCAGCGCATCACCCTCCCGGAGCTCAAGCAGCGCATCCTTGCCTGCCCCGCTTCACGTATCGCCCAGAGCAGGCCCACGGCAGCACACCGTCCGGATCGGCGCAGCGCCGTTCGTTCGTCTTCCGAGTATGCCGTCTACGACGACGAGGACGAGACGCAGAGACTCTCCAGGATGACGACTGTTCGAGGACAGCGCTATTGCTTTGGACGCCAACGAGCCGCTGTCGCCCGCTTCGTCTGCACAGGAGTCGTCTGTTCTCGGACCCTGGCGGATGTCCGCGACCGAATGTGCCTCGCCTGCTTCGTCTGTCAGCGACGACTGTGCGTCCCTCGACGTGTCACTCGTGGCAGACGACGAGGAGAACGACCTGTACCTGGCCCAGGAGGACCTGCCGGAGATTGTGACACCGCCGCCGCCGGCTATGCCCGTGCATCCGCCCTCAGCAGCAGCAGCAGAGCACAGTTCCTGCAGCAGCAATCCAGCACATCAGCAGCAGCTGTATTCCAGGCCCAGGTCCAGCAGCAGTGCATGCCTCCCTCTCCCGTCTTCCTACGAGTGCTGAGGACGCCTTGCAGCTGGTGTCGACAACGTCGCCCCGGCCGCCTTCCACCATCACCACCAGGCCCGATCTACCACTTCCACGATTACGCCGCTGCCGCCCACCACACTCCCACACATTACGTTCTCCCTTCCAGCAGCACACGCCTCTCCCCACTCCTCTCCCATCCGGCATCCCCACCCCAGCAGCTGCCGCTGCCTCCGCCGCCACCCAACAGGCGCCCATCTGGCGCGCCAACGGGATGCCCGCACCGGCGACCTCCAAGTTCTTCCCACCAGCATGTGGGACTTTTTTTGTCGGCAAGAACAACGCCATCCATGGCCATGTCCATCCCCTACAGCACCACCTGCAGCAGATGCACCACATGCCGCTTTCCACCAGCAGATGCCCATGTTTATGCAGGGCTGCTACTGAAGAAAAAAACTACGTTATCGCAAAAAAAACCAACAAAAAGGGAATACAAAAAAACTCTTTTATAACGTCTCATGCCTCGATCTTCTTTCAACATTTATTTTTCTTTTGTCATATTATCCCTTCATCAGTTTTCTAGCGTGGAGTTCAATAGGACGGTTTTTGGAAACCCAAGGGAGAACTTTTTTTGTTGTTTCATCTGGATGATTTTCTACTATTACCAACTTTTTCTATCGCGGAGGACAAAAAAACCGCCTTTTTTAACATTCATCTTCACACTATTCTTGATAGCTTCCTTTTTATTACAAACACATTTTCTTTCTCAAAACGATGTAATTTCTTTATGAGTGTCTTTTTTTTCATTTTGAAGCCTGATTTTGTTGGCACATGATTTATGGAAAAGAGGGTTTGGCTTTGACGTGTCTGGCCTAAAAAGGGGCCATATAGCAGGAGTTCTTTGCGATGCTTCTTTTTATCTCTATCCCCTCTATAACTCCTGCTTGTTTTACTATTCCTGGAACTGGGAAACAGAAAAAAAACGGACTTTATTTTGACCTTTTCCAAAGCCACACGAACCTTTTTGGCAAACGGCGAGAATTCTCTCTATTCAACCGGGGGGACAGCCAGGCCGAGAACCAACACGCATGCAGAGTGGATCAACAAAACAAAGAAAGGGAGGGAAAATCGTGAAAACTCCGCTCGTCAAAGGAGACGAAGAGACAATGCGGTTCCCTTCCTTGGACTTGTGTTGTTCCTCTGGTCCTTTTACTTTGGAAGATTCTACCTGGTGGAATTGGCAAAGTGAGAGCTTGTTTTACTTGGCCCTCCTTGCTCTTGGACCCCTGGAAATCCTCTCCCAACACGGAAAACGCAATCGCCTATTGTCAATCCTGCTTTCTGTTTTTTTTTTTTGGGTTAACTGGATTGCCCAGGTCTCTCCTTGACCGCCATACTGGCGAATCCCAGACTTTGGGGGGTCTGTTGCATGTCTCACCTCCACACTGAGGCTGGGCTGGCCCCTTTACTTTTCCCATTTTTTTCTTCCAATTTTCGATTTTCAACTGGACAAAATACCACACTTTGTTTACTCAAGTCGTCAACAGCACCCCCCGTTTTTCGGACAACAAAATGGGAACACATCCCCCCCTCCCTTTTTCTTTCTGTCGGGGCAATCGTTACCTCTATGGATTCCGGACACTGTTGTACGCTGGCCTCTATGTTTTTAATTTTTCTCTTTTTTCCTTTTTCTCTTTGTGAGGGTTCGTTCTTGTCTCACAGCACGAGTCAGGCCACTCACAATTTGCCTCTTTTCTAGATAGACATCCAGGCCAACAGCCTCCTCTGTATTTTCTTTTGATTTTGGTGGGGGTCGGTTTGCCCCTAAAATTTTGGTGAAGAATGAAAAGGCCAGTTTTTTTTTTTTTTTTTTTTTTAAAAAAAAAATGACCCCCTTTGGTTCACTCACCACGGGTAAATTAATACCTAGGCGAGCAGCAACGGGCAGAAAATAGGCGAAAGATGAGCCCGGCAAACAAGCCTAGGCGCCCTATGTCCTGCCATTTGCTCATAACAGCTTGCAGCAGCCTCAAACAAGTCCCCGGGTTTACAATGTTTCGATGCAAGACTCTGGTAGTCTTGTTGGTGGCCCTGTTTATCCCGCATCTTTTCACAACAGGAAGCGCGTCGATGGCCGCCCGCCGACGTCTAGACTAGACAGGAGACAAAGGAGCCACCAGTCAAATACAGACAGGACATCAACCACCAACAGACTAAATGCTCGTTTGTTAAAAAAAGAAAAAAAAAACACACACCCAAATCCACTTTCTTTCTGTCAGCCCAGCCCAAACACCGCTGCTGTGATCATGACGCCCTGACCAATCGCGGATGCATCTCTGTATCCCAGGTCTTGTGATGAAAAAAAGCAAGGACAGGACAAGACGATGCACACAAACACACCACCTATGAGGTCACACCCTGCACTTTTCATTTTCCCCATTTTCCCTTCTCATAAAAAACGCGCAAAGTGCAAAAATGCAATAATAGACACAAAAGAAAAGAAAATAAAAATAAAAGACTCAGGTGCACAGCCTCCCATCTTCTAGAAAAGGACCGGGGGATACTCATCCCTTGCGTCGCCCAAATCGGAGAGGAAAGCGCATATCAGAAACAAGAGGAGGGAAAGGGAGAAGAAAGAAAAAAAGAAGAAAAAGAAAAGAAAAAAGAAAAAAGAGCAGGGAGAAATACAAAAGTGACTACGAAAAACGAGGCGAGCCACCTGTTCCTCATCTTTTTTCGTCTGGTTCCCTGTCACTATTGAAACCAGGCTATGTAAGATTGTGGACATGGGGGTGCCTGGATGGACGAACCAGCAAGACGAAACCGTGCGCGCATCTCTGTCACATATCTCACCCGAAATGAAAAAGAAAAGAGAGCAAACGAAAAGTGAAGGCGGGCACGCAAAGTGTGGTGGCTGCAAAGGTCAGACGCCCAAGAGCCAATCGTTTTGCTGTACTCGTGGGCGGGCCTGGTTCACGGGAGGGATTATCGAGGGTGTCACTGTACCATTCTGAAGTGGGAGCAGCTGTTGAAAAATGGAGACAGTTTCTGAGGCTTCGTGTGGTGTGGTGGTCAAAGCTTTCTGTAGCTGGCTTTTTCTACTGATTGGAGAGTGCAACTGTCGGTGAGACAGCCACGAGCGGTGATTGGCTTATCCGCGTTGAACAAAAAGTGGGACCATAGTTTATGATATTTAACAGTACCAATATCGTAGATGCACTGTATACACGGCTGGGAAACATACTCGTAGCTTTCCCGTCGATCGGGTGCAACCAAAGGCGGCTTTTTTGTTGTACATGTATGATATAATGGGTGGCTGCTGGAAGGAGACACAGAAGGATGCTGCCGCCAGAGAGGTACGATAGATAATAGATGGAAGACCAGAGGAAGAAGGGAAGCGTGAAGCGGTAGACGGACAACGGCCCGGGTCTTACGTTAATGTACGGAGTACGTCGTTGTTCGTTGAGACGCTGTCCAAGATGAAGGAAACGCAGCATCTTGGGCAAGGTTGGAAGAGGGCTCGACCGGTACTCCGTGCATGTACTTCACATCAAAAACAAGGCTAGAAGATGAGAAACAAACACTGCTAGATATCAGAACACGTTGGTAGTCCTCGCACGAGTAACTACTCTCGCATCGACATCGCCCACCATTGTCTGGTGTTTTCTTGTGTGCTTCGTTTGCCTTGTTGGGCTCGACACACCGTCTGTTGGCCGGCTAACTGCAGCGACGAGATGCTGCCTCAGGAAGGAAATCGGAAAGGAGATCGAATGAAATCAGGAATGAAAATGAAGAGGGCCGACAGGGACTGTGGGTTACGCCCCATCCTCTTTGGACTCTGGACAAGTGCGTGCATGCATGCATGCAGCCAGCCATGCAGCCAAGTATCTGCACTCACAGCGGACCAACACGGTTGATGAAAAAAAAAAGCGTCCATTTCTCTCTCAAGACTGTGGACGGACAGTCTTGAGTACTGCGTGTATTGTCAGTTAATGTGATAATGGGGGGAGGGAGGCAAGGGCGGACGGAGTATTGCAGCATGCATATGCAGCTGGCGTCGCATCGCAGCACCAGGCAAAGCACAAGGCGGTTGCGAGGACGGAAGGGCACACTGCAAATGTGAAGAGAAGGAGCTAATGATATCACAGAAACGGCCAACTCTCTGGTCAGGATGCCCATCCGTGTGCATTCGGCTGGCTGGGCAACCACGACAACGATGCAGACAAGACACAAAAGCGGCAGAGTCAACATCGCGGTGGCTGGCTGAGGCAGGGCTTTTTCGGGGTTCTTTCTCCTTGCATTGTGGTTTCTTCTTCTTCTCTCAAGGTCTTTTCTTCGACGTGCATACTGCATGCTGCATGCTGCATGCTGCACACTCGTGGGTCTCCGTCCAACGAATGGATGCCCTTGCCAGCTCTGGCAGCAGCAGATACAGACCAGATACAACGTCGAGACAGAGACCAGAGGGTGTTGTCGTTGACAAGGTTGGCAATGTGCCGGCATCTCTGAGGGGGGAGGGGGCTGGCAGCGATGTAAGGCAACCCTCTAGGCATTTTTACTGGCCTCAACGGCATCTGAAGCAAGGAGCAAGTGCCTCCTTCTGGAGGGACTGGGCAACCGGGGTAATGAACAAAGGGGTTGTTTGTTTACTGATTTACTGTTTTGCTGTTTTGTCTTGACGGGCAATTGGCGGTGAAGAAGAGACACTGCAGGGATGCCGAAGGAGAAAAAAGAAAGCACAGAGACATGCAGCACACCGCTACCAAGGCTAGAAGTGGATCGCAAAAAAAAAGAGGCAAGGGAGACTGCAAGTTGGTCAAGCCTTGCCCATTCACCGTTGCACCTGTCCTTTTGTCTACTTTGTTTTTCTACTCGCAGGACGCCACCTTCTCCCTGCGTTTCCACATCAGCCCGGACAACGGCGTGAAAGAAGCAACTGCCAGCCCGTTATTGGGACCAGAAAAACAGGGCGGCGTTCCAGAATATCCGGGCCACGAGGTTAACATTACGGAGGAAACGAGGTGAGTTGATTTTCTACAGCAGGGAGAGACAACCTGCCAGAACTGTCTTTGATTGTCTGTGGTGATTTGTTCCCCTGGCTCGCATGACGTTCCTGTCGCCTCCTCGCTTCAGCACTCTCCTCCCTTGCGTTTATCCATATACACACACCCTGCGGTTGCAGCTGGAACATTGATTGCATCACACGATGTGCCTCAGCTGCCTCCATTGAAGCCGTTTGCCACCTGAGCTATCTTTGGGGAATTGCAGAGAGAAAAAAAAGGGTCAAAAGAATGCACGGAGCACATTGAGTAAAGCACCGTAGAAAGGGAGGCGAGAAGGGAGATCCCGCATGAATCTAAAGGAGCGTGCCGGGCAATCCTTCTTTTTTTTATTACCCTGGTGACTCTCTCGAGTCTCTCGTAGTGGGGATCGGTACCAAAGCTACCATCAGAGTGAAGATTTTTGGATAGTAGATGCGGGAGGTGGCAACATGTTCGGTACGTAAAGCAAAGAACGACTTCCCTGATGCATCTTCTCGGCGTACATGCAATGTACGGTCCTTTTTGGGCTCTCCTATCCACCGAGCCCATCTTTTCTCTCGCCTGACGTATGTCTCTCTCGTGTCCCTTCCCCGTCGCCCGACACTGGTGATCCTAGCGGGGCCGTGCGGGACGTTTGTACGGCGTAGAAAAATTTGATAATGAGTACGAGCATTTTCTTCAATCTTTACGGCACAGAAACATACATATCTTACGGTTGTGCTGGCAACTCCACTTCACTTCAGATGCAAGCTGAGGTCGGTAAACCATGGCCTCCAAGCAAGACGCCCACGGCGGGTCCGTACGAAAGTCGAAAAAGAAAACAAAAGAAAACAAAAGGAATATACATGTACCAGTGGTCAGTGGCATCGTGGCTCACCGGTGAAGGGTGGCGATGTGAAGAGCAAAAGAAAGTAAATATCTGGTAACTCTCGGCATAGCAGCGAGACATGCAGCAAGATGGTTCGATGGCTTGATGCCCATGCCTCAGCTATGCCTTGCCATGCCCAGAAAGGTTATGTGGCAGAATGCACGCTATCGAGGATTTGGCAGCATCTTTCGCGGCGCCAGAGAGAACAAGATTAGCATCTTGTTTACGTTTTCGATATGAGCTTACTTCGTACACTCTGCTTGTCGCACTCGCCGTCGCCGCCACTTTGGTCTCATGCACGCACTTTCGCTTTTTATGCAGCTAACACAGCCAGAGGTCAAGCGCCGGTGGAGCAAACTGCGCGCCCGACACTACTGTGGACAGGGCCCGTGAAAGCAAAGAGACCCTGGCCACTATCCGCCGTCGTGCGCAGGTGCCTAAACTAAGATACATCGTAGGATACCAATGTCTTGGAGGACAAAAGTGTGCGTGGACTGGCCGGCATCGTGGAAAGACGTGTGGCTTGCCCAGGCCCGAGACTCGACGTCAACGAGGCCAAGCCTCTTTGCAGCAAGGTGACATCGTCTCTGCCTGGACATGTGCCAAATCATGCACGCCAAAATGAATGAAAAAAAAAAGAAATGAGACACACAGCAAGTCCTGTCCCCCCATCTCGCCATTGACCGTCTCAACAGCCGCCCCAAATGCGAGCCACATTTGGCCAGAATGGCAAGCGAAGGGATGGCCCTGAAACTAGGATGCCTGGGATGTCTGGTTGCCTGCCAGGCTTGGGCCTGGACTTGGTGGACTGTGAGGAACACTAGGACCTGGTGATGACAAGCAGCCAACCGCGGCGATCGGCCACCTCGCCGTGCAGTTTGGAACTACGAGGTATTAGAGCCGTATTATCTCCTTGCGGGACTTTCGACGCGAGGAGTAATACTCCGTAGACATGAGGAGTATGGAGTATGGAGAATGAGATCGTACATGTACTCGTAGCTTCCGCGTACGAGTATGCATGCATGCTTGCCTCTTTTCATCTAGCCTTTTATTTTATTTTATTGATTATCCTCACGTCTCACCCATGCATTGCATCTCGACCGCCATATAATCTTGTTCGTTGGTCCAGCACGGGGAATTCTAGAAACACCGGATGTTCGAAAATCCTCGTTCATCCCTTGCTTCATAGAACCCTTTATTGACTTACGGAGTTGCTTTAATATATGCTATTTATTACTCGTAGCCGAGAAACGCGCTGCAAGAAACAAACGACTCCCTCGCTTTAGATCAGGTTTCGAACGCCTCTTTGGCTCCTAGCTCGCAGTGTGCATGCAAGGGATAGGGAATAAAACCACGAGGCGCGAAGAGGGGTGCGCTTGGAGGAATCAGGAAGAAAAAAAGGAATAAAACAGGGAGAGTCAGAAAAAGAACCAACACCACGACGTGCGGAGGTGGCCAACGGCTTGTCGTTGAGTGAAATATGAGAAATGAGTTCTGTCAAAGTGGATAGACAGAAGAATGCGGAGGGATGAGCATCGTGGACCTCGAACCTCGCCGATTAACTCTTTGTGACGTCTGTTGTCTTCGTTTCTTTCATTCTCTTTGTTGATTTGGCATTTCATTGAAGCGGCAGTTGGGGCAGTCGTGTACAACCAACAGCGTTTCTTTTCCTTTTCTGCTTCTAGAGACACAGCCGTTTGAACAAGCGAGTTCTTCCGACGAGCCCGTCTTTACCAAATCAAGGAGGTCGATGCAGTTGAAAGGGCAAACAGACCTCTAGAATTTAAAACATGGCAAAGCAAGGGATGGACTGCTAGTGACGTGATGGTCCTGCTCTTCTTTCTTGTTGGCTTCTCAACATGCCACTTGCCTGCCCATCCTACCCTCCCCCTCTCCCTCTTGAGCCTGCCAGTTTATGCGGATGGGCTTGTTGGCGGCGGTGAGACATACAGGTCTCAGAGACATTAGAAAGGGCAGGACTCTGACAGGAAAGCTAATGGTCCAGAGACAACCACAGGCACGGCAACGCGGTCATCCGGACTGCTCGATAGGGGTGATTGGCAAGGCAAGGAAGTGAACTGCCACCACCAACCTCCCTTGCGTGCCCCGTCGATCCTCTTTGAGCTACTCTGTACAAAGGATTGATGTTCTGTCGGCCAAGTCTAGATCTCTGGCCCGAGACATGGAAAAACAGAGATGCAAGAAGCGGTGAGTGGAAGACAAGATAGAAAATGTTCTGGATCACCACGTCTCCATCGCGGACAGAAGTCTGTGCTCGTGTCTCGGGGCCGAGCATCGTGATCGTCCGCGAGCTTTGGTGTCTGACATTTCGAATGCGAGGGCATTGAGGCGCAAGCATGATGCCAAGTAATGTAGAATGTAACATTTTAACGATACGCTACAATCTAAACTGTGATCAAGGCGAGTAAGGGATGAGGCCTTGTGGTCATCACCGTCTCCCGACTTGGGGCCACGAGGCGTGCAGTAGATCAGAGTCCTGAGCAGAAAGCACTGATGGAATTGACGAGAATTGGGAGCTTGCTGAATAGTGTACGCGGTGGAGAAAGTGACGACGGAGAGGCTGTTTCTTGTGCTGTGATGTTGATGCTGTGGTTTATATGGCATGGTGGTATGTAAACCTGTGTAGCAGGGGACGGACGGGCCTCTGATCAAGTCGGCGTCTCTGATGGATGGCGATGTTGCTTTGGGTACAGAGCCAGCTGGCAGTGTCATGCTTGTTGAAAACGGAGGCCTGTGATATGTATACACGAGCAACTTCGTAGAACAATTGTGGCTTCCTCCTTGAAACGAGTGGCATGCCGGACAACACTGTGTCGACACCATCTTTGGATGGTGAGCAGTCCGAGTGTCCGCCTGCGTTGTCTAGTATGCGAAGGCGCCCATGGTTAAACTGTTGTCAAAGGTAGATAACATAATTTTTCTGGGATCAACGTCTGAGTGACGATTCAAACAAATGCATTCATCGTTGTCTAACCGTAGCTATACAAGAACTGAGAGTTGCGAAGCAGACGTGACCAAAGAGTATAATCATAGTGATGCTGGCATCTCCATTGTGAAAGCAACGCAGCAAAGCATGCAAAGCCATTCGTCCAGAATGCTAGACGACCGAATAGTATCCTGACTCCCTCCTCGTTGATTAAAAAACACGGTGCTCGTGGGTATACCCAGTCCCCTCTTTATCGCTTTGATCCCGCTGCTGCTGTCGCTGTCGCTGTCGCTATCGCGGCCGGGCCGGTGCCTTAGGTTGCATCTTCCGGATGACGACGGCTTTGCCGTCCAGCTCCCAGCCAACACTGTAGTCCTTTTGCAACTCGGCCCAGCCGAGGCCCGTAGACGCCTCCAAAAAGCCCACATCTTCGAGCCGCAGGTAGGCGCGTCCGAAGCACTTGAGCGTGTGCACGCGCATGTTATGCACGGCGTACTCGAGCAGCTTGATCTGGTGGCCGTCGGCACATACGCCGCGGCTGCTGCCGCGGCCAACGCCGACGAGCCGCTGCAGCGCGACCCAGTCGTCTTGTGCGAGTGCGCGCAGGGCCGTGTCGACTGTGGTGTTGCGCAGCTTGTAGAGGCAGCGCAAGTGAAACGCCTCGGCGAGGTCACCGCGGCGGCAGGCGGCGTCGAGCACGCGGTAGGCGGCCACCTCGTGCAGCTCGGCGCTGTTGAGAGGCCGGCGGCGGTGGATGCTGCGCAATAGGTGCAGGATGGCTGGGTGATAGGACTGGTGGTGCTTGGCGAGGATGGCGAGGCGGATGCAAAAGAGGTAGACCTGCGTAGCAAAGTCGTCGGCGCGGCCCGTGGCCACAATGGCCTCGCGCAGCTTGCGCAGGGCCGCCAGGACCATGGTGAGGTCCCGCGATGCGGCGGCCAGCGCTGCAATCGACTCTGGTGTCGGCACGACGACAACTGTACTGCCGGCCATGGCCGTGGCTGCAGAGGCAGACAAAGGTGCAGACAAAGGTGCAGACAAAGGTGCAGACAAAGGTGCAGATGAGGGCGCCGACGATGCCGCCGACGATGTCGCAGACGACGAGGACAGGCTCCCACGCGGTGCCGAGCTGGGCCCGCCGCTCCTGGTTGTGGCACGCCATGCAGGAGCAGGCTTGTTCGCCTTTTCCGTCAACTCCATCGATGCGAAGCGCTGCAGCAAGCCATCACGGCCTTTCGCATCGGTGCAGAACTCGAGGTAGCGCTCGACAATCTTGCCGTAATAGCGCTCCTGCGTCTTGAAGTCGGAGAGTCTGCGCACGTGTTAGGGGCCTACTGCTAGCGAAGCTCATACAATCTCGGTGCACAATGGATGCCAGTGACGCACCTTGTCTCGCCTTTTGAAGGCAGGCCGTAGACTTCTAGAGGGTCAACATTGACCGGCCGCAGCCGGCCCCACGCGCGCTTGCTGGTCCGCGGAGGGGAGGCATCGCGGGGCTATGAGTCCATGCTAGACCTGGAGAGAAACCGAATGAACAGGAAGAGTCTCGAACTGGGCCGTTTGCGGTTCCGATGTGGTTTTGTTTGCAATATGAGCGTGGTCTGTTTGTTCTGTCCTGCCCGGCACCGTCAAGCTCGTGTGACGGAGGTTGACGCGGGAAGGTGCGAGTTGCGCTAGCGGCCGACATGCACCGCCACAGCCAAACATCACAAGTGTGGCGTTCTCAACAGCAACGGGAGGCAGACAGCGATTGAAATTTATATTAAGATTACCTATAACGACTCCTAATGTTTCTCGGTATAGAAAACAGCAATTAATGCCCATTCGGCCGGCTATGGTCATCGGCTAGTCCGTGGGAAAGGCACACAATGAACTACTGCTGCACTGATCGTCAGACAGCCAATGCATGTCCCTGGTCTTTCAACGCCCCAAAACACCATCGCACAATCAAAGTGGCTTCGTCCACCTTATTAACGGAAGAACGGCCCAGCTTTCTTTGGCTTTCCTGATCCCCAGGGTCCAAGGGCTTTGGATGGCGAGTCCGGGTCGTATGCTTCCTTCAACGGCATATCCACGCGCCGTGCAGTCTCTTCCTTGATCCTGCGCAGCCAGGCGGCCGTGACCCGTTTAATGTAGATCAGGTACAGACTGGGTAGATTCCGCACGCCGTATGCACAGTATTCGACCGTGTCGGTGTCAAGCGGCCGCAGTCGGAAGGCGGTCGACGGGAGGCGCGCGGAGATGGTCTTTCGCAGCCGGGCGCTGTAAACAAGCTCCTCGGGTGGCAGTTGCAGATCTTGTCCAATGGCGGTCTCGAGGCTGCGGACATAGGTCTGGCTCTCGTTCTGGCGCGTGCCCGGGCAGTGGCGGCACGCGTTCTCAAAGAGCTGCAGGTCAATCACGCCCTGGAGGCGGACCTGGTAGTGCGCCCACACGGCGTCGGCAGCGTCCCGCACGTCCCAGAAGCACTTGCGGAGACGCGGGTTCTCAAAGATGGACTGTAGTGTCAGCCCAAAGACTGACTTTGTCGTGAAGATCTCGGTTCCGAGCGTCTGGACGTCAATGACGTGGATCTCCTTGTGCGGATAGCAGCGGATGGCGATGAGCGAGAGGTCGCCGTGGCGGCTCAGGCGGTGGCCGTGGAGCTGCACGTAGACCATGGATGTCGAGCACATGGTGACGAGAAAGGCACGCAGAAGCCCGGGCTCGTTGACTACGACGACCGGCCCGGGCACAAATTCCGCGTCGTCGGATGTGATGAGGGTCATCCTGCGCGTGGAGTGAGGCGGTACTTAGGCAGACCCCATTCCCTTGACACTTGTCGGCTCTTGGATATCTGCTGTTTGTATGTATCTCAAGCAGTTTTCATAGGAAGCAGGAGCTGCGCGCAGAAGAGGTATTGAAGAGGGGCTCCTGTGGAGAGATGAGGAGTTGAAACTGAAAGCAACTCTCGAGGCCATGGCGAGAAAACGAGCCCACGCGACAGCATGGCATTCTCTCTTCCACTCGGGAGAAACTCGACGAGAAGGTACGGTGTGTGCTGTGGCAAGGTAAAATGGAGGCCTGTTGACGGCCGCGTCATGACGTGGTGAAGTCATCCTGAGGTGAGGCTGAGCTTCGAGAGACAGAGGCCGTCTTTTCTGTGCTTTTCGATGCACTACTGATAATAGTCTGCGTGTATGAAGGAGGTTAAAAAAAGTCGCTTGGCCATCTTTGAAGGCAAGAATAGGCGGCAATGCGAGTGTCGTCGCGAGCTGGCTGCAGTGTGCTCCCATTGTCAAGTATTTATTGAGGCGTCCTGTCCATTCGCGATGGACTTTCATATCGTCGTAAGGCTGCGCTAGCCCCTATTGTTGTTGCCCCGGCCTGGCACTGCTGCGAAAGTGCGGGACCCGCTGATGCGCTACGGGGCCCTTCAATGGGGGCGTTTCGTACCTCGGCAGAAAGAGCCAGGACTAGCGCCTGCCCGCTGCAAACGCCGTGTTGAGCACGCCAGACATAATGGAATGGGCGTGGGGAAGGAGCGAAGAGCGGCAGTCCCACTGGCGGCTGGGGAAACTGGTCTGCCTCGGCCTTGACTTTGTCTGGCTTCCCGTGCAAGGAAAAGTGAACGCCGGGAAGGAGCTATCCTTGAAAAATCAACCTCCTTCTCTTTTCTTCCGTCTCTGCCTGCTCCTTCCATTTAATTGATCCCTTTTCCTCTTTACCTCCTTCCTTGTCTCTTCGTTCTTCCACTTTTCCAAATCCAAACCTCATCTCCAACCACCTCTACTTCTACCTCTACCTCTACCTCCTTACTCTCACACACACACACAATGGCGGACCGTCTTTCGCAGATCGCTGGCCACCTGCAGAGCGGCAAGCTCCTGCAGAACCAGGTCGCCATCATCACCGGCGCTGCCAGGGCATTGGTGCCGAGGCTGCCCGCCTGTTCGCCGAGGAGGGCGCCAAGGTTGTCATCTCCGACATTGACGCCGCCAAGTCGCAGGCCACGGCCGATGCCATCAACAAGGCCGGCGGCAAGGCCCTGGCTGTGCCCGGCGACCTGCTCAAGCAGGAGTACATTGAGGAGCTGGTCAAGAAGGCCGCCGAGTTCGGCAACGGCAAGATCCACATCATTGTCAACAACGCCGGCTACACGTGGACGGTGTCATCCACAAGATGACGGACAAGCAGTGGGACAACATCCTGGACCTGCACGGCAAGGCCCCCTTCCGCCTGATCCGCGCGGCCGCCCCCTACTTCCGCGTCACCGACGGCGAGCGCCGCAACATTATCAACATCTCCTCCACCTCGGGCATGAACGGCAACGCTGGCCAGGCCAACTACTCCATGGCCAAGGCCGGTGTCTCGGGCCTGAGCAAGACCATTGCCAAGGAGTGGGGCCCCAAGTTCGGCGTCCGCGCCAACACCATTGCTTTCGGCCACATCCTGACCCGCCTGACCCAGGCCAAGGAGAAGGGCGCCTTTGTTGTCGGCCCCGACGGCGAGAAGATTGCCCTGGGCATCCCGACTGCGCCGGCCAGCGCTGCTGCCGAGGCCCAGGCCAATGCCGACATTGCCCTGCGCCGGCCAGGTACCGCCACCGAGGCTGCCAGCGCCGTCCTGGCCGTTGCCAGCCCGCTGTTCGACTACGTCACCGGTCAGACCATCATGGTCACCGGTGGTCGCAACATGTAAACAACGACGGACGCAGACGAGTGTTGTTAAATTTTTGTATAAAATTATTGGATGGATGACCTTACTTGTAAATAAAACTTTCTTCTTGGTTAAATATACCATTATCTATTTCTGATTTATATTCTGTTCGTCGCAAAATGCCCGTGCCGTGTTTAATCGAATTAATAGAAGCATACTGCCATTTTGTATATTGAACCTGGCCTTGGAATACGCAAAACTTATGGATGGACCCGATCAATGAAGCCCAGATTCTTGACAAGCACCAGGCCCGAGGCAAAGCCAATGGCAGCCCACGTACCGTAGTCGTGGTTAGGGTGCCAGGCAACGGATGTGACTGCCGTCGGGCCTTCGTGAATAACGATACCAAGAGATCCTTCACTCGCTTCCGGCTCACCCTCATCATCACTGTTGTCGCTCACAGGCCTTGATGCCGCGGCTTTTCCCCGTACCCTTCCCGCGCTGTGCTCGGCAGAGTTGGCCCATGTCGAGTACATCACACCTCCCAGAAGAGTAGAGTCCTGCCCCAGCCAGCGGCGGGCACGGCCACTGGCGCCGGCGGAGGCCGGAACTCGCTGCTGAGTACCAACTGCGCATTCCACATGCTGTCGTGCGATGGAAGACAATGTCTGGCAAGTTGGCCATCCATACCTTGCCGTCCGACGTGCCAACGAGGGCAAAAGGATGCACCTTGCCGATGGCCAAGTAGGTCGGCGGGCTCTCGCGTGAAGAGGCAAAGAACTTGCGTGGCAGCGGGAAGTGCCGATAGTGTAGAAAGTCTAGGCTGTTGTTTAGCGGGCTGTTGAAGGGGGTAGCCGAGGCGAACCCCTGCATGTGCTCCGACCAGCCAAGGAGATCGCCCTTGATGCTGGCCACGGGGCTCGGATGAAAGGTGTGCTCGCTGCTGGGGCGTCGCAGGTCAATGAGACGGAGAAAGCCCTCCACCGGGCGTGATGCCACGAGGTAGGGCATGGAAGGGTAGGCCGAGCAAATGTCTTGCACGGCGGCGGCATGGGCAGGGAGCCGCACGACGACCATCTGGGGCCGGACGCTCCAAAGTGCAATCGAGCCGTCGCTGTAGCCGACGGCAATGCGGTTCACGCCCACCCACGACATGCACGTTGCTTGGATGGTGGGCTCGTCTGGGAAGTTCAGTACTGCCATGGGCTGCCTGATTTTTTTCTACATTTCGGATCAGCAAGACACAAATGAAGCGAGGCTCTTTAGCAAGAAAAAAACAAGATGAAAACTCAACCAGGAAGACATTCTGACGTACCGTATGTTGTTTTGTGCACGTGGCTCTTTTTAACCTTGATGACACGCACAATGCCGTCTTCGGTGAGCAAAGCAAAGAAACGATAGCAATCGTCGGGTCGTTTGGCTTCACGGGACACCACTCCATCCGTTTTGGCCAGCCCCAGGAGAAACAACTCAGTCGAAACATCTTGGGCAGATGATCAAACCCATTGGGTGAGGGACCCTTCCCTCTGTACAGCGGGAGCCACCAGAACTGGATACTGGCAACACGTTCATTCTCTTTTGTTCCCTCGGCACCCATCATCTCCTCCGATAGCTTGTCACCAGACGCCGGGTTATCGTGGGGGACAACAGCGACAGCGAGCAGGGACGGTATGGAGCTACTGGCGTCGGCAAGGGGCGCCCAGGCCAGCGATAGAACCTTGCCGCCGGGGTGAAAGATAAAGTGCTCGGGATGGGTCTTGTCGACATCCGGCTGTGGCCCTGGCGGCAGCGATGTGGTACGGGACGAATTATCAGCAATGCCATTATAACGTCCATAGCCAAGCACCACGCTTCTGTTGTAGGCTGCACAATCTCCTGGAGCAAAGATCTTCCCTATTAACGTAGGGGAGCATGTGCTTGGGAAGAGTTGCAAGGCTGCTCTCGGGCACGCGTTCCAGGGGAGATATGGCGCAGCCGCCCTGTCAGAGAGCCACTCTGTTTCCCTGGGTACTAATACATGGCCGTCCGGTCGTGGCAGGACATTTTCGTCTCTGACGAACCACTCGAGGAGCGCGGCTTGTTGGTCCTTCTCCAGGCCGTCTGGCAGCCAGGGGCTGTCGAGGACCTCACCGTGGCTGTCGCCTCCGTCACCAGAATCGCCAAAGGGCGCGGCCACCGGGCAGCGGCAGCCCTGGTATCTTGCACGGATCTCCTCAAAGAGCTCGATGTCGTCATGCCGCGGTCCATAGATGGGCCCAATGGGGGCCTTTCGCGAGTCCCATTTCCGTACGGGCCCGCTGTACACCCGTGTTGCGCGGCTGTCTTGTGGGTAGGGCGGGATCTTGTAGACGGATCTATCTGGCGCTTCCATCCTTACCGGTCGGCGAGAGACGAGGCTGCTGGCTGCCGGCTCACAACAGCCCTCAAATCTTCGATGACCAGATAGAAGCTGTTCACGGGCTTGGCGAGCGTGAGGCGGCCTTTCGGGTTTAATCTGATGTCGGCTCTGAGATTGAATGATATTGATCCCATTGGCTAGCTTAGAATCTTATTTTGGGGTGCCGGTGCTGAGGAAATAGAGTGAGGGGGCGTTTGATATGCAGTGTGGTTGAATATGTGTATGTACTCCGTACTCTGTTGTGTTGCTCTGTCGCCAGTGATTTTCGCGACAAAAGTGGGTCCGTTTGCCACAGGCACGTTTGGCTGTTAGATTACATCTGTCATGCTCTTGTTCGGTGTTGGCAGTTGCACTATAATACTATGTAAACAAAAATCAACATAGTATCTAAGCCGATTGAATTACTGTTTCTTTAAATATATTCTGGACAAAAAAAGAGCGAGCCGTTGAAGGATCCGGAATCCTTCTCTCAAACGCAGGGGTGACCAAACTCAAAGTGCAAAGTGCACTTTTAAAAGGTATTACAGTAGGGCTGAACCGGGCCAATGGCGGTTTTGCTCGCTGTCGCTGCGTGCAAAGTAAGATGAGATCCGATCTGTGTGGCTGCAAAACTGCACATGTCTGTCTTGTCTCACATGGCGCGAGGCCATCGCAGCTTTATGTTACCGGAACAGATAAGGACATGTCATCACCGCATTGACGCACAAAGCATTGCAGAACCATAAAGTCGTATTCCCAAAAGCTCCCCCCCCGCAAAAATAGAAGAATTAAATTTAACAGGTCTAAACAGGGACGGCCGCGCGAGCAGCGCATCCCTGCGCCTTTTAAAAGGTAGTATACATGGTAATATGTGACACAGTCGGAGAGAGCCTGGGTGGTTGCTTGAATAGCAGGCGTGTCTCGCGGTCCGTCTTCCTCCTACAATTCCTCCTACAGTTCGCATTGTCGCCATATCGCCCGCTTACAGCATAGCCAGAGCAGCGACAACACCACCAATCAGGCCAGCAACACCGGCCGACTCGCGCGGCGCAGGGTTGGAGGTGCTCGAAGAGGTCGTGGGCAGCAGCGTCGGTGCCGGTGGCAGCGGCGGCCGTAGTCGTGCCCGTGGTCGTGCTCGTGGTCGAGCCTGTGGCGGCAGCAGTGCCAGTGCCGGTGCTGCCGGTATTAGCGGCGGTGCCAGAGGTTGTCGTGGCTGCGGCGGCGCTACCCGTGCTGCCGGACGCGGTGGACGTGCAGGTGACAGCCGAGGGGAGGCCAGTGATGCCCTGGGCGGCGCACAGCTGCGAGGCGAAGACGACGGCCGAGCTCTGGTCCGCAGTGTCGCACGCGCCGGGGCGGCCAGGCAGCAGGCAATGTCGGACAAGAAGTCCTTGTCGGAGCAGATGCACTTCGCGTCGGAGCCGCAGTTGCCGATACCGCCGGTCAGGAACTTGTTGGCGCAGTTTTGCTGGAAAAGGCACGCCGGTTAGCAGTTGGTTGGCTTTGTACTATGTAGTATCTTGTCCTAGAGTCACGCTTTTTTGTGGCACGGTTGGGCAGGGTAAAACTTACGGCGCAAGTGGGCAGCTGGCTGAACTGAGCAGCAGCCAGACCGGCCAGGGCAAGGATCGCGAAAGACTTCATGTTGACGGGCAAGAGACTGTTAGATTTGCGTGTTAGGATAGCGATTGGGCGATTAGAATGGCGATGCGAGCAAGAGGGCACAAAGAAGAGGGAAAGGACAGGAGTGCGATGCGTTTATTAGACAATTTAACAAAGCTCAAAGGGGTGTCAGCACAGCAACACAACGGCAGGAGCGAAGCGGCACGGACAGACGACAGAGACGGCATGGCCTGCCCCTGCCAGCCTGCCCAGGAAAATCAGCTTACAGGCTTGGACCTGGTGAAATTAGCCCCCCTAGGAAAGCGAAAAAGGAGCCAGGCCAGGCCAAGCTCAAAGGGGCCCGCCAAGCTTAAAACCTCATTGGCATTTGGCATTTTTCTAGGCGCCGTCTGCCACTGTAAAATCTGTAAAACAGTGGATTTTGCCACAAGGGGGGCCCACCATGGAGTAATACAGGCCCAGAGGCCCTCGGTATGAAAATACGACGTATTCGCACCGGCTGCCGTCCCTGGCTCTTGCCGTCTCCCTGCGCTGCTCCCCCAGCGATTAACAGTGGATCCTATTATGGCAAGGTCGGTGGGCCCAGCACGAGGAGAGGGACACAAAAGAGGGGAAAGTGCGACCCATGAACACTTGATCGCTGGAAAAATACCCAAACTCGCCAGACTGCAACGCCAAAGACTGCAACGAGGGAAAGAAGGGCCGGCTGGTCTTGCCGTCACAGGCGCGACGCGACCTTTGCGAGTGATAATGCCTTCCTTTTAAAGGAAAAGCTGTGTCTCCCCGTATTTGCTTGCCAATCTCTCCTTCCTGTGTTCGAGCGCCGCCCTCTTTTTTTTTTTTTTTTTGCTCGTTTGTTTGTCGGACCACCCGAATAAGAAAGCGCCGGATCGCACTTGCAGCCGATGATGTCGTCCACGTCACGCTTCTCACGACATCTACTATTTTCTCCGTCAGCTTTTCATGGAAAGATAGTTTCTTGTCTCTGACAAGAGTGCCCGGCATGGGCTGGGATTCGGCCGTGGCTGGAGTGGAAACCAAGTCTCAGCACCAGCCGTGCGCCTGTCCAAAGCCGCCTGAAATATATTGCGCCCTATGGAAATTGTGATCCTTTGAAATGCAGCTTTTCAAGGCCCTCTTCATACAGTTCCCAGTTACCAGGTATCTGCTTATTTTGTGTCATTGTGGCGCCGGCTCCACCGTGTAATAACCACGGCCATCAATACTGGCAGCCCTATTTCACTACTTCGCTATTTCACGCGTTCGAAACAGACAGACCATTTGCACGTTTGAATCAAAAGGCCATGGTATTTCTGCCGATTGCGACGCGCGTTGTCGGATGAGACTCTCGAATAAGAGAAAAAAAGCTGCCTTGGTTTGGGAACCGGCTGCAATCACTGTCAGCTTGGGTGGCATTGGACATTGTGCATGGCTTTCTTATGGTGTCCTGGCTGAGTCCGTACTCGTACTTGTAGGGCCGCGCCCTCCACCGCCGTTCGGGTGGTTTCGCAACTTATCAAATGTCCGTCCCCGTTTGGGTCGAACTGGCACCAGTCGTTCTTTCTTTACTATTTTCGTGTGGTTGCCCGTTTGATGGTGCGTCAACTAGCGCCATCTTGGTCTTTCCCAATCCAATACCATCTCCCTTTTCTCTTTCTCGCCTGCACTGAGTAGATTTGGTTCGGGCCTCTTTCAGTCCTCCTTTGATCTCTTGCAGCCATCTCACGACCATGTCGCCACCCTTCTCGGCAAGTTCCATATCCGCGCGACACGCTGTGAGACTCTCAGAGAACAAACGACGACAACGCAACGATAAAACCTCTCTTTTGGCGTCTTAGCGCGCCCATAGGACAATCCTAGCGTCAGCCGCTCCTTTTACTACAGGCGGTCCCCACTGAAAGATCCACTGTAAACGCCCGAAATGTATCTTAAGATATTACTTACTTTCTTACCCTGAGCACATCTTCACCTTCTGGTTCCCCCTTTCACTCGTTAATACTTTCTATCTGATCCACCAGACTGTCAGCACGTTGCGCAAGCCCCCCAAGGGTGGAAGTAGCGCAGTCAACTGTTTATTATCGCTAGCCTCCCGAGTCTTGGCCTTTTCCTACCCTTGGGTTTGGCCCTTTTTATTTTTATCCATTTACTCGTACGTCGTACGGCTTCGATCCTTCTCCATTTTCGCATCACGGGCATTTTGCCAGCCTCATTCGACAACACGCCCTATCGTTCGACGACAGCCGCCCGAAACTGGGCCATACAGGCCCGTTACACTGATTGAGCCTGCTAGAAACTCACGCCTCACCCTCACACACTCCCACATCCACCCCAAAATCAGTCAACATGGGGTTTGGGAGTTCTTGAAGACCCGGTCATGGAACATGTTCCTGGTATGTTGTCTCACAACAGCGAGATGCGGCGACAGGCCTTAATGGCTCCTTGTGATGACGGATATTCTTTGTTTGTTCCTTGCCGCTTCAAAGGATGCCACGAGTCGGCGCGTCCCGTTGTGTGGCTGCTAATCTTGTTGCGAAACAAAACAGGCACGACCCGGTACTTTGACGACCCTGAGCGGCCACAGATCGCCCACGAAGGCTATGCTGGCCTGAAATGCGATAACAGCGGCCCCGTGCCCATCATTCTCATCCCGCAGCCGTCCAACGACCCAAACGACCCCCTCAACTGGCCGCTGTGGAAACGCGATCTCATCTGCACGGTGCTCTCCATCACGGCCATCTTCGGCACCGCGCTCGGCCCCATTCTCGCCGCAAACACCATCACGCTGTCGCTGTGGTTCGAACACGACTTTACGCAGGTGGCCCTGCTGACCGGCTACTACCTGCTGGGCGTGGGCTTTGCCGGCACGTTCTTCGTGCCCTCCAGTCGCATCTGGGGCAAGCGCCACGCATTCGTCATTGGCACGTGCATTCTCATCGCCAGCAGCGCCTGGGGTGGCGCGGTCAACAGGAACTACAAGAGCATGCTCTGGGCGCGCATTATCCAGGGTGTCGGCACGGCGCCCTTTGAGGCCCTCGTCAACGCGGCCGTCGGCGACCTCTACTTTGTTCACGTATGCCGCATTGCCCGTCTTCCCCGCACGAGTTGGATGGAACATTGTGATGGAAATTTTGATGAAACTACGATATACTGACAACTCTAACCCTTCTAGCAACGTGGCAAGCGCATGGCTTTCACCAACCTCGCCGTGTTTGGCGGCTCGTTCTTCACGCCGATTGTGGTCGGCAAGATCACGCACACAATCAAGTGGTGGTGGACGTTCAACCTCGTCGCCATCTTCTGCGCCGCCTGTCTGCCAGCCATTGTCTTTTTGTGCCCCGAAACCGCCTACCGCCGCGACAGCACGCTGAACCTGGACATGCTCGCCACGGACGAGAGCGCTGCGATGCGCCAAGAAGCGCAGCCGGTTGCGAAGCGCGACTCATCCGGCAACGAGGAGGAGAAGCTCGCAACCCAGTCCGCTGTCCCTGGTGCCTCCATCCTGGCACCGCTACCTGTCTCCGACGAGGCGGCGCGCCCGGTCCCGGAAAAGGTCTCTTACCTCAAGAGCCTGGCCCTCTTCAACGGCCGCAAGTCGGACGAGAACTTTTTCAAGCTGTTCCTGCGCCCGTTCCCCCTGTTTCTGCAGCCGGCGTTCCTGTGGGCGAGCTTGACGCAGGGCACCCTGATTGGCTGGACAGTGTTTATCGGCGTGATCATGGCCGAGTTCTTCTTGGGCTACCCGCTGTGGTGGGACGAGGTGAAGACGGGCTATGCGTACACGGGCGCTTTCATCGGTGCCATCTTTGGCTTCATCATTGCCGGCCTCCTCGCCGACTGGAGCGCCAAGAAGCTCACCCGCATGAATAACGGCATCTACGAGCCCGAGTTCCGTCTTGTGCTGGTCATCCCGCAGCTCGTCTTTGGCGTGATGGGCCTGTACGGCTTTGGCATCACCATTGACGGCATGATGAAGCTCAAGTTCAGCTGGGTCGTGCCGCTGGTCTTCTTCGGCTTCGAGGTGTGCGGCATGGTCAATGGCGCTGTGGCGAGCAGCCTGTACATTGTCGATGCCTACCGCGACCTGTCGATTGAGGGCTTCACGTGCTTGCTCATCTTCAAGAACTTTTTCAGCTACGCCTGACGTACAAGGCGTACGACTGGCTGGTGGCCAACGTACCAAGGCGCGGCCCGTGTTCAACGCCCTGGGCAGTGTCCAGCTGGTTGTCTGTCTGCTGGCCATCCCCATGTGTACGTCCGCCGTGATCTCTTCTTATATTGTCTTGTGTTGTCTTGTATTGCAAATTATACCATTTACTAACCATGAAATAGACATCTTTGGAAAGCGCAACCGCAGCTTCTTCTACCGCCACGACATTCTCAAGATGCTTGGTCTGAGATGATCTCCTTTTCTATCCCTCAGCGCACCAAAAGCCAGCAAACGGCGGCTTCCAACAAGGCGCTTTCTTTCCAAATCAAACCTCTGATATATACCTCTCCCTTCGCTACCGTTTCCCCTACTATCTTTTTTAGAACTGCATTTTTGCAACTGGTCTTGAAATATCCACCGCTAAGCGATCGTTTTTTTGTTGTCTTTTCTGGCCTGCAAAAAAGCGCCTCTGGGAACGGTTTCAAAAAAGAAAAACGTTTCCCCGTTAATGTAATTGGGCTGGAGCACTAGGCGTCACTTTCTTTCTCAATTCATACTCTTTCTTGGTATTCGCTCCCCATATGGTGATCTCATTAATGATGCTTTGGATAGTACGGCTCCAGAAGCCGCGCATTTTCGAACACCCTCGTTGCTTTTTCTCGTCGCCCCTGATATTCTTCATTCTTCTCCTTTCATTACCACTTCCACACAGGTCTATCCACACGCCACGTGCGATTACGCGCCGTTCGAGGCAGCTTTGCCGGCGACTGCAACGTTCTTTTTCACGACACGCAGACCGCCGATGAGCAGAATGAGCGCCTCGAGGCCGAGAATGACAGCCAGCGTCACCAGCGCGCCAATAACACCCGCCACGGGACGCGAGACACCGCCGCCGCCACCGCCGTTGCTGCTGCTCGAGGCGTTGTTGCTCGTCGACGAGCCGGTGCCAGCAGCGACGGGTCGCAGACGCCCGTGTTGTTACCGCAGGCGTTGCACCACGAGACAGTGTCGCTGATGGCAAACTTGTTCATCTCGGTTGTGAACGTGGTCCAGGGCAGCACGAGCTCCGACTGGCCAAAGAGCGGGTACGCCGTCAGGCCGCCGACGACGCCGGCCGAGCCGTTGGCAAACAGGAAGCGCACGGACAGCTCGCTGGGGTCAACGGCCTTGGTGGCGCCGGTCGTGACGCTGGCATTGGTTGACGAGCTCAAAGACAATGGCCGACGCATAGTCGACGATGCCGGCAAAGTTGGGGCTGGCGGCCGTCAGGTTGGCGAGGCCAAAGAAGCTCATAAAGGTGCCGTAGGCGCCAAACTGGAAAGTCAGGCGGGCGTTGGACTTGGCCGTGGGCGCGGCGAGGGCGGTGGCGTTGAGGCTCTGCAGGATCTGGCCGGCCAAGACGGAGCCGGCAATGGCGCGCACCGGGTCGCTGGCGTTGTAGGCGAGCCCCCACTCGTGCTGGTCGGCGCGGGTCTGCAGCTGGAAGAGGGTCTCGTTGGTGAGCAGGTCCGCGCTGGGGATGGTGGCGTTGTGAATCTCCGAGACGTGGACATAGTCGTAGACTATAAGGAGAAAAAAAAAGGGTAAGAGAGAGAGACAAGTACAAAACAGGAACGTTATTAATTACATCTTTACAAACTTACTGGTGTAGGCGTTTTTAAACGAGTCTTGGGCGCTCGTAAAGGTCGTGTTGACGACCGGCAGCAGGCTGGTGTAAAAAGGCGCTCGTGCTGTTGAGCGTCGCCAGGTAGTCACTGCTCGCAAAGTAGTTGTTGCTGCTGATGATGGCGTTGTTGCACCCGCTGCCGCCCTGCAGCCACTCGCTGTCCTCGCTGCCCGATGCGCTCGCTGCGCTCGACACAATGTTGACGGGGATGTACTGGTAGCCGCCAAACGGCGCCTCCGTCACCGTGCCGTTGGCCAGCGTCTGCTGCGCGGCCGTGCCCGCCGGCGGATACAGGCTCTGCGTAAAGACATTGGCCGAGCTCTGCAGCACATTGTCGACGGGCGCCGTGACGGCCACCTGGGCGAGCACGGCAATGTCCGACGCGACGGCGGCAATACGCGACGAGGCATTGGATGCGACGTAGCGCTCGCGGAAGTAGTTGCCCGACGCATAGACCTGGTCGGCGCCGAGGGCCGTGAGCATGGTGGCGGCCAGGACTTGCTGGTGCGGTCGCCGTGGCGGTGGAAGACGTAGATGCCGAGGACGGACTCGTCCGCAACGGCAGTCTGTGGCGCGGCAGCTAGGGCAAGGAGCATCGCCGAGGCGGCCAGGTCGCCCCGAAGCGAGGACGACGGCATTGTGTGGAGTGGGGGGGGGGCGGCGGTGGAAGCTGGAAAAAGATAAGAGTGAAGCTATTCAGAGATTTGTTCAACAAGGTAAGCTATAATAATTAGCTATGTATCCGAAGAAGACGAAGGAAAGATGCCCAAGAACACGAGAGCAAGAGAAGCGGACAAAACAAACGAAAGAAATAAAATACAAAAGAGGAGAAATAAAAAAAGAGGGAGGGGAGCTTATTTGAGAGCCAAGGGAGATAAAGGTGATGAGGGGAGAAGCTTCGCGCCAAGAGAGCCGCCGATAGCGTTTCTGTCCTCCCGTCTGTCTATCACTACCTCCGTCTTCCGGCCCAACGTCCAACTCATACCATGTTTTACCCGGCCCCATTCTGTCCAGTCGGGCTGCTGGAGCGTGCATCCCTATACGCTTGCATGGTGTCTCTGTGCTATCTGCAGAAGAGGTACCTCTGGCGGCGAGACAGAAGACTCGATTCCTTCACATTTCAGGGCAAACCGGGACTGAAGCTGCGAGTCGGGTAGGGTCCGGTAATTGTGTGGTACCAGAGAACGGCATCTTGGCCGGGGGAAAGGGTGTGATGAAGTGGAGGATGCGTTGTTGCTGCAAGTAGTTGCACCCAAGGTACAAACTACAGCGAGAAGGCCTGATTTGTGTGGTTCTGGGCCAGCAACTTACACCGAATGCGGAGACGAGATAATACGAGTAGAGAATGTCTTCCTTTCTCTCCTCTTGTCTCGGGTCTCCCACTTCCGCCAGTCGATTCACGCTCTGCAGCCAGCCACTAGGCGGTCCGCGATTAAGCTATGGCTCGTCCTGTCGGTTATCCGATGTCAAAGGGCGCATGATAGACCTCCGGATGCTGCCCTGAGCATGCTGTAAAGAGAGTGCAACCTGGTGTCTCGAGGGCCCTGAGAAAGAAGACCAAAAGACCGGTCGGGTCCGGCCACATCGGTTCAGTGTCGAGGGCTGTCTTTGTGGCCTTTGTATTCACCTGCTTTTCTGTCTCTTCTGCCCTTTTTTCTTCTTTTCAAGTCGCACTGCAAGCAGTCTTCTCGGGCTGTCGTGCATCTGTCTGGCTCTGCTCTTCTCGCGATCAATGCCTCAGCGAGGACGTCCTCCGAATCTCACGGCCTGTTCCCCTCGTTTGCTCTACCACACCCACAGCCGACGGCCGGCGACCTGCTCTGTTCTGTTGACCGGTTCCGCAGCCCACAGCCCAAATAGGCAACTTTTCTCGGCGCCCATTGGAACGGGCTTCGCCCACGGTGTTTGCTCCTTTACGTGTTTCAAAAAATCCCTGTGGCTTACTTGCATGTTGTCCTGTTGTCACATGCCTTCATTCCTGCCATCTGTATTTTCCTGGCTGGTTCAAGCCTCGTGAGCTTTTGTCCGTCCACTGGAAGCCGTTGAGCTTGGGAATTTAAGCTTGAATGGGGGCGGAGCGGACGGCTTTGGCGCTCGCCCGCAGTGACGAAAGAGGAGTCTGCAAGTTCGAGGCGTCCCCGCCAGCCGGCATTAGCGCTGTTCAAAGGGTGGTTCAGTGCTGGACTTGCGTTCGTCGCAAAACTGGCCACGACCGTGAATTAGCATCAATGTAGTCAACACATGTCGCTTACAGCCGGAACATGTGCCCTTCTTGGACATGGATGATGATGCAAAATCGTATTGTTACAGTCCAAATGCTGGGCACTATCTATGAAGTACACCTCGTATCCAAACACAGCTCCCGATAAAAAGAAAAAAAGGACGAAAAAAAGAAGAAACAAAGGTCCCGTGTTCCGTTTGCAAACCCTACAGCTTGCTCGGCTTCGTCTTCCGGCCGTCTTTGACATTGAACACCACGTCGCCCGACAGCAGAAAGTTGGGGTACTGCATGCCCGGGTCCAGACCGACGCCCAGGGAGCCGCCCTGCCGCCGCCACGCACCACCGTCCACCACCAGCACGTGGCCATTGACGTTGTCTGCTGCCGCGCTGAACAGGAACACGGTCGCGTCCGCAATGTCGCGCACCGTGCCCCAGCGACCGCTCGGGATGCCCGGTGACCCGCCGCGGATGCCCGGCCGAAGCCGCATCTTGGCGGCCGACTCCCGCTCTTCCTTGACGGCGTCTGCACTCGCGAGCCGCTCCATGCCCTCGGTGCCCTCAATGGGACCCGGCGCAATCACATTGGCCATGACACCGCGCGGGCCGTACTCGAGCGCCACGGAGTTCACGATGCTGTCAACGCCCGCCTTGGCGGCCGAGAGGTGTGCCTGCAGGGGCAGACCCGTGTAGTGGAAGGTGGCCGAGACGGCGAGGAACCGGCCGCCAGGGGAGAGTTTTCGGGGTTGGGGCTGACGTGCGCGGCGGCAGACTCGACGAGGTGGTCGATGGTGGCCTTCATCGTGTTGAAGGTGCCGAGGGTGTCAATGTCGATGACGGTCTTGAAGGCGTTGGGCGAGAGACCGGCAAGGGGCGAGACAAAGTTGCCGGCCGCGCCAGCAATGACGAAATCGATGCTGCCGAGCTCCGCGACGCAGCGGTCGGCCGCCTTCTTGAGAGTTTCGAACTGGAGGGGGGACAAAGCGTGGTCAGCATGCAAACCTGCCGAGACAAGAAGCCTTCGTACTGTGTAGACTCACATTCCGCACGTCGACGTTGCCAATGCAATGACCCGCGCGCCCTTGCGCACCTTGGCAATGTCAATGGCAGCAGCCTCCGTCTTCTCGACATTGCGGCCGATGATACACGCGTCAGCGCCGAGGTAGACCAGCGCCCGGGTCTGCGCGCTGCAGATGTCGCCGGCGCCGCCCGTCACAAAGGCAACACGGCCCTCTAAAACCGGGTCAGTAAGGCAGTCGAGGGGAGAGAAAAGGGGTACGCAAAGCTCGCATGATGCTGAAAAGCTGGAAAGCTGAAAAGGAACACGTATAGACGTACTGAAGATACCGTCGCGCCACACTGGGCTGATAAACTCGTGCGGTTGCTGCTTCGACATTGCTGTAGACGGGGACTGTGAAAGAGATGCCGATCGATGAGGTGACAGAGAGGCAAGGAAGTCGGTCGTCGGCTGTGGGAATCTGGCTCTGTCCTTTCTTTTATAGAAAGTGAAGTGAGAGCGTATCACAAGCTTGCCGGTTTCCTGGGGTACGTTGCTCAGCGGATCCGTCGGGCAGTGTCTGGGAAGCGAGAACGAGCGCCGGACCAGTAGAACAAGAGGCAAAAAAAAAAGGCCAAAAGTTCCTGGGATGTGGGTCTTTTCAATGTTTTGGGGTTTCTTTTTTTCGCAGTGCTCCTTTCTCGAGATCCCTTCGCGGTCTCTTTGCAGAATGGGGAAGGAGCCTCCTGGTTGGTGCCTCGGCACTTCGCCTTCCCACTTCTAATCAAGACCGTCGTACCCTCTCTTTTACCCCGTCTTCTCCACGCCGAGTTGGAGCGGCTCCAAGTCCCCATTGATTAGATAAGCTGTGTGCGCGCCGTACAAAGGCCGGCCTCACTAAAGGCCTCCAAATTCAGACGCTAGCAGGCCCCTCACTACTTGTATATTGTATGCGCAAATTCACACGCTTACAGCGCCCCTCAGTTGAACCACGCGCGGATCAACCATTCACGAACCACCGGACGAGGCTAGAGCCGTTTAAACAACGGCAACATATCACTCTGTTCTATTTTTCCTGCACCATTCAGCAAGGCTTCACCAAAATCGCGTTACCTTTTCCACGTCTTTCTTTTCTCACGCCCACATCCCGGCATTTCGCTCGATTTCCACATCAACCCTTCCACTCTTCTACCGCTAAACAACACCGGACGATTGTCACACCAACAATGGCGTCCCCGGGGCCGGGGCAGCCCCCAAAGCCCCACAAGCCGACGCTCGGCACAGGCGCGTCGGACCGGAATAGCAAGCTGGCCGCGCTCCTGCAGAACATTGACGCCGAACCTGGGTTCACAAAGAAGACGCCCCGCGCCAGCATCCGAGGACTCGGGCGTAAACTCGTTCCGCCGCGCCAAGTTCTTCTTCCCGAAGCTCCTCGAGGAGCAGCGCAAGGCGGCCGAGGCGGAGAAGGAGGCGGCAGCAGCAGCAAGAAAGGCGAAAAACAAGACAACAACGAGGACGGACACAGCTGGCCGCAGCGACCCAAGGGACACGAAAGACGCGATATCGAGAGACCATTCACCTTCGACCCCCGACCGCCGCCCCAAGCACGAGACAAAGCGGCGCAAAGTGTCGCATGAATCGCCAGCAGGCGAGCGGACACCCTCTCCATCACCAAGAGCAGCCGGGCTCGGGGGACGACGCACACGAAATGGGCGGCATGGAGGGCTGCGATTGCGAGTGCGAGTCGCGCTCGGATAGTGGCTCACCGCCGCCACGGACCAGGCTAGACAAGGGCAAGGGCGTTTGCGACAGCACACTCGGTCAACGCGGACGTAGCCTTTACGCGTGGCTCGCCCCGCGGCAACGCCGTTATCACCAGGCGCGACGCGCAGGACGACCAGATCGACAAAAGACGACTCGGTCGTTGTTATTGACTCCGACTCGGAGGGCGACTCTGGACCTTGATCTGGCTCCGTATCAAGCCACGCGGCAAGCAGAAGTGCCCGACGGATTGAGGATGACGAGATGACAATGTGCACAACAATGCGCAAGACGATGACGAGCGACCTCGAGATTATCGACCCCGAGTTTGCAGAATACATTATGCGGGCCAGGGACAAGGCCAAAGCACAGAGAGCCGACGTAGACGTGGCCGGGCGACATGAACGGTGCGGCGGCGGCCGCGACAACAACAAGAGCACCTTCAACATCCCAAGGAAACAACAGCCTCCATGGCTCGTACCGGGTCGTCTCTCACACTCTCGGGTGACCTGGCCACGATTACGCCAACAACGGACTCGCCGTCTGCATCATCTGCGCCAGCCCAGCAGCAGTAGCAGCAGAAGCAGCGCCCTCCTTCGCAGCCGCAGCCTGGCGATCATCAGTACCGCGTCTTTATCACATCGCACTTCCCACAAGAGGTGCACCACTTCTTGCGGCGCGTGCGCATGGACCAGGATGATGCGCTACGTCAAGGACGCATACATTGGCCATGCAAGCAAACACGGCGTCAGCCTGACCGATGACCAGGCACAGTCAGTGCTGCTCACCTGGAAGGGCAGCAAGATCTACAACTTCACGACAGGCCTGTCGCTCGGCATCAAGCCCGACCCCAAAGGCCGCTTCCGTGACGCACATAGCATTAGCAGCAGTGGTGACTTTGGCGGCGCGGGTGGCTCCTCTGCCGGGTTCATGTCTGGCGGCCTGCACCTAGAGATCTGGACCGAGGACCTTTACGAGGCTTATCTGCAGGAGGAGGACAAGCGGCGTCGGCGCAACCTTGGTGAGGTCATAGAGGAGGACCTGCTGAGCGACGACGAGATTGGCACTAGCGGCGAAGCCTATGATGCCAGCCAGGGCGGCGGCGGCAGTGGTGGCGGCGGTGCAGGCTCGGGAGCAGCTTCGCAAAGCAGCCGTATCCGTCTGGTGCTCAAGTCGCGCGACCATGAGAAGCTCAAGATTACGACATACAACGATACGACGATGGAAACGCTGGCTACAGCCTTCCGTCTGCAGCGCGAGATCGGGCCCGACAAGAACGTTGTCATCATGTGGGATGGCGATGAGCTGGAGGGCAGCATGACAGTGGGCGAGGCCGAGATGGAGGACATGGACAGCATCGAAGTGCACATTCGGTGAGGAGGCAAGGGGGCTTGCTAGCGAGAGAAGTTCAAGAGGAAGATGTTTCACGAAATATAGCGATGGCGACATAGTATCAATGATATCCCTTTTTTTAAAAAAAAAATAATGTGAAGAGCACTATAATAGCATTGTAATTTTGTAATTTCATATAGCAGTCGTCAAAGAGACATTAAACTAATGTTAAGCAGACACAAAAAAAAATAACGACAAAGACATAAAACGCCAGCCTTGTAGAAATGTATGCCTCCCAAGAAAACGGCAAGAAAATGAACGACCACAGATGAAGCGCCACTTTAAAACCGCTCCTTGAGACGCGCGCTGATCGACCGCAGGTTGCCGTACACCTTGCCTGGCGGCTTACCAAGACTGTAAAAGGTTAGTATAAAACAAAGCATGAAATGCAAAAGAAGTAGAGACCGAGAAACATACATTAAGCTCACGACACTTTCCCGCGCCATGCCAATCTTCCTTGAAGCCGCCCAGAATGTGGATCTTGGAGCCACCCGCAACCACAATGCGCGTCTTGGTCGTGTTCTCAAATGGCGTATTTGGTGCGGCCGTCCTTGCCCACGATGCGGCCCACGGCACGCGCCAAGTGGTCGCCCTCGAGCGTCTTGACGTCCTTGATCTCAAACGACTGGAATGTAGATGCCGTCCAACCGCAGGATGGCCACGGCGTCCTCGACGTCAAAGCCCATGGCGTATGCCCGCACAAAGTCCTCGCCCTTTTGGATAGCGCCCGTCTCCGTCGTGCTGCGCGACGTACGCAGCTCCACCGCTTTGGTCTTGATGTTCATCCTCACCTGCAAGCTTGAGGTTCTCGACGAGGGGGGTGTAGATCTTGCTCCACGACGCCTTGAGCGGCGACATGCGGTGTGGCGGAATGGGCACCTTGCGCACCTCGCGGCGCACGGCTGTCTCCCCGCTGTCCTTGGCCGCCGCAAAACTTGGGCCGCGACTCCTCGTCAATGTCCATGTTGGCATCGATGTCGTCGTCGGAGTTGAGAAGAATGGGCGTCGAGGTCTCGGCGGGGATTTCGGTCAGGGTCAGCGAGTCAGCCGCCGCAGCCGCATGGAGCAGCGTCTCAGCCTCATCCTGGGTGACTGTATAGGTTAGCATCTCCTCATCTTCTCCGTCTCCGTGTCCATATACATATATCATGTCGACATACTCGGCTGGGACACCTCGTTCGCCAGAGGCGCTTCCACCTTCTTGGCAAGCTGTTGGTGCAGGCATTTTTTTTCTCGTTTGCACGCTTTCTGCGATAAATGCGTATTTCCTAAATTCGTGCTGCACAGGTGTCGTATGCGTACCGAGTGCTGGCCGAGATGTCGTGGTCAAGGGTTCTGCCGTCGTTCGTCGTCAAGGCGGTGATCTCGAACTTTTTTCGATCTGCACCAATTTTTCGCTGCCCATTAAAACTTTTTTTCTGCCTTTTTGGTGGGGAAAGTCGACTTTGGTTGTCCCTCGTCTTATCGGCGCTTATCGGCTTGACCGCCTTACTAAAAAGAGCCCCCCAACCTCCATTTTTTTCTGCGCTGGCGCTTTTGCCCCTCAGGCTTCGTCAGGAAGGAACCTGGCCGAGAGCGCGTCATTCATAGGGAAGGTGCACCTGTACACCGTAACTACGGCTGGAGCGAGGGAACCCGCCAACGGCCAATATTGTTGCTTGCTTTTTACATCTCGTCATGAATCGACAACCCCCCCCTTTCGGCCCACCGCCATCTCAAGAAGTGTGGGCATTCTGACGATTGACGTCTGACGACATAAAGCCACCAACCCCTCGACCACCCCAGGCAAAAGACCTCAGCGATCTGCTAGTCGTTTTCTGCCCGACACATACCCAGCGACTTTTGACTTTCAAAGCTGACTAGCCCAATTTGACGTTTTTTCGCCTACAAAGCTTCCAGCATCCGACTGCAAAAAAAAAAAGAAAGAAAAATAGAACGGTCGTTTTCCTGCGACTTTTCCACCTCCGCCCACGACACTTTTCAACCTCCCAGCCGCCCGAAAATGCAAAATGCCTTCTAGCTCTGCATCGACCCATCAACTGGGTCGCCGGTTCTGGGCCTCCGTTCGGGACTCTGTCGACACTTGGGTCTGGCAGATTCCCGCGGCTACCGACGGCATGGCCAGCGGTCCTTGACGGGCTCGGCATCGCCCGCTCGATCTTTTCCGCCCACTCGGTCGCCGCAGCGACAATAGCGGAAGCAGCTGGCGGCCGTGGTGGCAGCAAAGCCGTGCGACGCTCGTTCTCTTCTTTGACTTGGCCGACAGTTGCCCTCGTCGAGCCGGCCCCGACGCCCCGGTTTCCTCGGCGCCTATGACGCCACTGCAACCAGCGCTCGAATCTCTCCCAACCATTGTCCGGCGAAGCTGCACATCTGGCGGCCTGCTTCTCATCGGCCTCAGCTCCCCGTCCACACCCCCCTCTACTGTCGTGGCAACCTGCACGGCTGTGGCAGACACGGCACTCTCAGGATCTAATGCAGCATCGACATCGAGCTTAAGCCGGCTTGCCCGGCAGGCATGGCAGCACCAGCACCGTCAGAATCACCAACTGCACAGTACACAGAACGAGCCGCAGCAGCATCGTGTTCTTCTTTTGTCCAGCATCAGACAGAAGCAGCCAGGCGTCTGTCAGTATGGGGAGTCGAGGCGAGACGGCACAAGAGCTCGAATAGCAGCCGCAACGACAGCCCCTCCTCTCGCCAAGTGCAGAAGCCTGGTGAAAGCGACTACAAGTCACGTCTAGAGACCGGTCCGGAACGGAAAGCGCTATTACCAGAAGAGCACAAGAACGCAGCCGGCAGCAGCAAAAGCCGCCGCCACAACCACAGCCCCCAGAAGGCGAGGACGCTGAGTCGATCGCCAGCTCCATGTCCAAGTACCTCCAGTCGCATCTGCCCATAATACCGCATCGTCCGACAAAACAAGAGCTGCTGGCTGCTGCCAACGGCTTTTCACAGCGGATGAAGGTTCGCCTCAAGTGGCTCACCATCCGGAGCATGCGGCCGTGGAATGCTGACGAGTGGGGTGCTTTTCTGTCGTGGTTCATGCTGGGCCACCTGGTCTGGATTCTTGTCGGCACAACCACGTTTGTCTCCCTCCTCATTCTCACTATCAACACTGTCTTTGCGCAAGGTATGAATCCGCCACTTTCTCTCTCCGTCTCTTTTTTTTTCAGCATGTATACTGATGTTTGACACAGAAAAACTGGCAAAGTGGGTCGGCGACTACCTCACCCAGTCGGCTGGTGTGACTGTCATCTTCGAGTCAGCCATCGTTCCCAAGTGGAAGAATGGCGTCATTACCTTCCGGAACGTCTTTGTCTCCCGCCGCCCGGGCCAGGTTAAGTCCTCAGTTACAAAGGGCTCTTCGGCCAGTGCTGCTGCCATTGCAGCTGCGCGCCACACACATGACCAGATTGTTCCTGGAGCAGACGACGACGAACACGATTCCGGCGCAGAAGAGTATGTCGATGACGGCAACTACACACAGTTCGATGTGACCATCAACAGCGTCGATGTCACCCTCTCATTTTACAAGTGGTGGAACGGCAAGGGCCCGTTGAAGGATGTCGAAGTCCGTGGTGTTCGCGGTGTTATCGACCGTACGTTTGTGCACTGGTCCGAGGGGCCTCTCGACCCTTCTCGTTCCGCCATGAACACCAGCCGGGCGACTTTGAAATAGAGCGTTTCAAGCTCGAGGATCTCATGGTCACCGTGCACCAACCCAACGGCTTCCGCCCCTTCTCAGCCTCCATCTTTTCCATGGAACTGCCACAGCTTCGCAAGCAATGGCTTTTCTACGACTTTCTCTGCGCCAACCACGTCTCCGGCTCCTACGATGGCTCCCTTTTTACGATCCACCCTCGCCAGATTCAGCACTCCAGCATTATCCCAAGTGTCGTCGATAGCAGCCATCACAATATCAACAACCCCGTCATGGAGCCCATGTCACCCGAGTCAACGCTGGCCTGGAAGAAGTTTTCGCGGCTCCGGATCGACGGCCTCAAGATTGACCACCTCAACCGTGGAGACCCCGGTCCGTTTGGCTGGATTTATGAGGGCAATGTCGACATTGTCGCCGATGTTATGCTGCCTGCGGAACCGGACGAGAGCATTGCCAAGGCAATGATTGATTTCTACGACAAGATGGAAGAGGCAGTGACAAGCAACCGATATATCCGCATCCTCGACGGCAACTACGGAAGCCGAGCGAAGAAGGACAGCGAGGCTACAATCGAGGTCGACGATGCTTTCGAGAACAAGCGGGGTCATCTCGGCTGGGATGAGACAGGCGAACAGGCTACAACGGCGACACCAGCGGTCCCGGCACCACAGACGCCGGCTGCCACATCCATGGCGACAAGCAGTTCCAGCGTAAACGCCCTCCCTCAACCGACTCCCAGCGAGCCCTTGCCACAGTACGTGGTGATGGATCTCCGACTGCACCTCAACGATGTGCGCGCTGCGGTGCCCTTCTTCCCCTCGACCAATGCCCTGGGCCAAACGCGGGCACAGTCATACATTAACGCGGCGCTTATCCGGCCCATCGTGGCATATATCAACGCGAAGCGCACATACATTCCCATCAGCTGCCGCGTCGTCAAGCACCTGTCTGATTTCGATGGCAGTTGGACGACGTACGATTGCGGGTTGATGGACGACACATCGGCCGAGGTGTACGCGGCGTTTGCGCACGACGTCGAAGACCAGCAGTCGCGCGTGCGCCGTCTGAAAAAGGTCGGTTTCTGGACCCTCAGCATGGTGGTACATGCCCTGCTGGCAGGTGTCGCAGGCGACCTAATGTAGAGAAGAAGAGGTAGCCCATGGTGAGCCCTTTTTTTTTCTGAGATACCACTCCACTTATATTTTTCTTTATATTTGATTTACAGTCTTCTCGTGCGGGTTTGGGCGTTTTACTTGGACCGGGCGCTATCTACTTTTGGTTTGTTCTTTAGATGGCGAATGGGATGAAAGCGACTTGGGGGGAATTATCTCATGTGGCGTTTCATGATTTATTGGTTTTCGAGGGGCTCTTTTGGTCATAGTTTTTGGTTTTCTAGAAGCGTATGAAAAACAAAGGACACTGGTATATAAGTGGCTGTAGGACACGGAAGACACAAAAAAGTATTCAATGTTTACACGACTCGATTTCACTTATTTGACTCCTTTTCACGCTTTGAAGAATGGACACGCTTACAAGCAGAAAAAAGTGTTTGTACTTCATTCAAGTTTAAGCAGCGCAGTACAGGGTGAGGCTCTCATGTAGGCCCGTCGCCCTCGGCCTGCTTGGCAAGCAGAGCAGGACGACGTAAAGACACGCGCCGCTCTTTTTTGTCTCTTCCAAAAAAATCTCACTCTCATTCTTTTTCATCCGTCTCCATTGTCATTTTTCTTCCCACGTGATATCCGTTGGCCATGCAATGCGTCATTACCTCATTTTCGTCTGTTTTCTTCCAGAATTCTGTCTTTCACCACGCTCTCCTATGAATGCCTCTTACCTCCTCTTTCTATGAAATCAGAACACAATATAAAAACAAGTATGAATGGTAAAAATGAGAGGGAACACTCCAAAAAAGACAAGGAGGTGGGCAATAAACAAGTGGTCTAGGCAAGGCCGTGCATCGTTGTTCCTACAAAAGAAAAAGAAAAAAAAACAGACAAAAGAGACGAGAGCTTCCTCTTTCCTCGTTTACATAAAATCGTCGTCTCCGTAGGCGTCATCGTCGTAGGCACTCGTGTCAACGGTGCTCGGCCGTGCAATGGCCAGCGTGGTCTTGGTCTTGGCGGCCTTGGTCTTCTTGCCGCCCTTGTCAGAAGCCTTCTCCTCGCGCATGCGCTCGTTGGCCAGCGCCGTCATCGAGCTGTTGATCTTCTTGATCTGGTCGCTGGGCAGCGACTTGCACAGCTCGCGGATCAGGTCCTGCGCAAACATGACGTACGGGCCTTTTTGCGAGTGGGCGCTGATGATGGGGCCGAGCGTCTGCTGCAGCTTGTCGAACTGCTGCTTGGTCGTCGGGTTCAGCAGCGGCAGCGAGCCGAGGTCGACGGTCTTGGTCGGGTCGGACTTGTCGACGGCAATGGCCGAGGCCTTGAGCACGGCGGCTGACTTGCGGGTGCCCGTACCGGCCGACAGGCCAGCACCGCCAAACAGGTCGGCGGCGTGCTGCAGGTCCGCCTCCTGCTCGCTGCGGCGCAAGCGCTCGCGGCGCTCAGCCTCGGTCTCGCCCTCGAGCAGCGCAGACTCGGCGTCCGCCTCGGCCTGCTGGCGCGCGCGCTCAGCCTGCTTGTCAGCAATGCGCTGGCCCTTGGACTTCTTGGTCGCAGCCGCGGCGGCAGCAGCAGCCTTTGCCTTGGCCTTGGCCTCTTCCTCCTTCTTGGCCTTTTCGCGCTCGACCTCGGAGTCGTCGGCGTCCCACGAGTCAAGAACCTGTAGGGGGAAGCTATGGTCAGTCTATGGTCGGGGAGAGATCGTGTCCGGGTAATAAAATGTGAGGTGTAGAGCGTACGTCACTATCATCGTCCTCCTCGTCTTCGAACTTGTTGGCACGGCGGAGGAGGGGGGCGGGAGGGGGTTGCTAGCCTCGGAGCCAGAGCCGGAGCCGCTGGAGGACTCGTCTTCGTCGTCTATGCCGTGGGAAATCAAGTATGTTAGCAAGAGGCCATAGAGGCTCACGCCACTCCTCATTGTCTCTCCTCCCAGACTGGCATCATGATATCATAGCGGCTGGAAGGGGAGGAGAGGGGCAGTAGGCGAGAGGACTGTGCCGAGGGGTTTCTTTGGAACACGTACCCCACTTGTCGGGCATGATGGGCAGTATGTAAAGATTTTGCGCTGGTGCTGTAACAAAAGTCTGGGTGGGTGTTGGTGTTGCAGTGGACGGCGTCCAAAGGCGTGCGCGTTGTTTGGAGTGAGCGGAAGGCTGAGTTGAGAAGAGAGAAGGAGGAGAGAAAGAGGAGGGACAGTTAGAACGGAGTACGGAATACCACGAGAAGGGAAAGAGCGCAGGAAAGGCAAGAGAAATTGTGGGTTGGGAATTTAAAAAATTGTTACCAGGAAGGCACGACTAAAAGCCGGCCGCGTGGGAAAAACAGTCAAGTTTGGGCAGGCACGCCGTGCGCAGTCGGAGACAGGCACAAGACAGCCCAAGAGAAGGAAAAAATTTGAAACTAGACAAAAAATTAATAAAAAAAACCAAAGGCCTAAAGCTATCGACTAGTTTGTAGCGAATCAAAGCCAGAGCACGGCCGCTGCCGCGTCGATGGCTCCTTCTAATTTAGAACAGGCAGGCAAAACGGGCCTTAATCGTTTTTCTTTAGCCGTTGTCACAAGGAAGGATGCAGGACGGAAGGCACGACTGCTGTCAAGTCGACTTGTTGACACTGATGCGTGTGAAAAGCCAACACACGATGGCACAGACATGAGGACCGTACAAGATCACAACAAGATCACAACTTACCATTAACATCATAGAGGTCTCTTCGAGAGCGGTGGTGCCCCGGCAAGACGTTGGTTGGCAATGTGCCCTACGAGTCAATGTATCCGCATCCGGGTCATCCTTAGAATCGGCAGTGCATGAGTTGGGAGAGCGCGAGGAAGGGAGAAGAAGCACATCCGAATAATATGAAACGGAAATGAGCAATCGAAGATGACAGACGGAGTAGAATCGCTTGCAATGGGATAAAGAATTTTGACAAACGAAGCACAGAGATGTATATTTCCATCATCGTATGCGCCTTCCCTGAATGCGTACTGAATGCGCCTGGCCGTGCTTTTCCGTCTAGACTTTCTCTTCGCGACAGCCCCTTTCCCCTCCTCCCCTCCCTCTGCGGCCCCCCACCTTGCACCTGCGATTTCCTATTCCGGCCGCATTTCCTGTCCGCGCCCCTCTTACTCCGTCTTACAGCGTATGCACGCGCTGTGCCCCTCTGCCTAGTGATGGGCCGCTGTTCAGGGATGATGTCATCCACAACAAGGGGCTGTCGCATTTGCGCTGCAGGGCTGCAGCAGAATGCGCCCAAGCAGTAGAATAGACGAAAACCTGCAGCAAATGCATGTAATTGCAATGGCTCCATTTTGAGAGCGAGTCAGGGCACACAAAATGGGTTTTTTTATTTTCATAAAAGGTCACAGCTCTTGTTCAGGTTGCAGTTGATTCAATGTCGATTTTCACGATAAGATATGCCACTAACACAGCAGAGAACCCGCCTATGTCTAGGAAGGCTCGAAGGCTAGGCTCACGCGCGACTGCACGCTGCTGGTCAGCGCGTTGCAAGATATTATGTGTATGAAAAAGGGGCCGGGAAGATTGGGGCCTTCGTCGGCAAAAACAAATCTAGAGCAGCTTTACTTGTTGCCACAAGAAACCAATAAAGACTGGGGAAATCCAATAAAGACTGGGGAAATCAGGTCAACCATTTGAATGTGAAATAGGGTGCACAACGGTATAGGAAGTCCAAAGGCGATGTAGAGCGAGACTCCTGTCCGGAGGAGATGACCAGAAAGAACATGCGCCCGTGAGGTGGGAATTAAATCGAGAGTAAGATCGAGACGTAGGAATGAATCAACAACAATACGAAGAGGGAAAAAAGAAAAAAAAACGTATCCTCCTCGGAGACTTTTGAAAACTCTGCAGTGGCCACGAGGCAATGCGGAACGCTGCGCATTGCGCCAGGCATCTCCGAGATGTGAACCTCATCTCTTTTTTTCTGATGTAATCTTGTCGTCGTGCAGTCTGTCGTTTCTTTTTGTACCGCATGACTTGTCGTGAAGGGGAGCACGAAAACTATGCGGGATCTGTTTTGGAGAGCTTGGACAACGCCCCGAAAGAATCCGAACAATTGTGCTCATCACCTGACGCCCCTACGAGTGCTGTAAGTGCTGTTTAGTGCCCGTCGCGCCCCTGAAGGAGCGCCTCCAAGTATTACTGCAAACGGGTTCCTATTCTTCGCCTTGTACTCCACTAAAACGAGAACATTTCGCGCGTCTATTATCAGAACTTTCTTCTTGCTTACGCCCGCGTCTGACACGAGGCTGAGAGAAACGCAGGCCCAGCTGCTCTGGCCGTTGCCGCGCCTCTTTCTCATGTTGTCGCCGTTTTGTTCGCAGCGCCGTCCTCTTGGGTTCCCACACCGGTATTTGATACGAGAAGTGTCGGTGTCTGCGAGGCGATGCCATCCACTCATCTTAGGCCTGTTTTGTCTTTTCTCGTTCCTGGCTATTCCGTTCCTTTCTTCTCTTCTTCTTTTTTCTCTTATTTCTCTCCGGCTGACTCGTGGGCTAACCCTCCTTCTCGGCGACTTGTCTGCGTCGTCTCGATTCCTTTCTTTGCCTTCCTAGCCTTCCTAGATATTCTCGTTGGCGATATTGCTCTTTAGACTTAAGGGTGCATTTTGATATCGACGTGGTTTAGACGTAACTGAGAGAGCTGTGTGTCTCGATCGTCGCATTAAGTCGTACACGCCGTATCTGCTGAGGGCGTGCGTTGCAGAGACTGGTAACCAGTCGTATCTGCATGGAAAATAAGACGGACCAAATCAGGCACATTACGTCGTTGCCAGTTGGAGATACCACCTAGAGCGCACCCAAAAGCACTGCAAGGCGCTAGACCATAGGCGAATCAGGACGACTCCAATACCAAACATAAACGTGCTAAAACGTGCTGCAGTAGCGCGCGGCGGCGTCGACAATGGCAGGGGCCTTACCCAAACGGCATGCACCCCTCGCTGCTGTCCGTGGGCACCTTCCTGGCTGGGTCTTGTCATTCTCGCCTTGTTGGGATGGCTCTTGCCAATGGAGCACCATGTATCTTTTTGTAGCTCCGTCCCCGCTTTCCCTGCGTTTCCCAAGGCAAAGTACCTCTCTGCTCGCCCTCGCTCTTTCGAGACACTCCGTCTTTTGTCTCCAACTAGCAATGGCGGAAATTGACGGGCACTGCAACACCGGCCCCCCTGGCTGCTGACATCCCTCCCTTTCTTTGCAATGTCTTGGACCTTCTGGGCCAAAAACATATAAAGCTTGACTAGCAAACAGCCCTTCGCTCCTGCCTTGCCCGGCCTCGTTTCTGCCATCCACCTGACCTCACCAAAGCGTATAAAGCCAAAGCATCCAAAGCATCACCAAATCAAGGCATCAAGCCTCACTCATAACAACAAGTCTCATATACTCTCAAGGTCTATTTTTATTTTATTCTTGTGCCTCCCCCACACCATGACCACAGTCCGGCTCACATCGTCGGCCTGAGCCAGTCCCGACTGGTCAGCCGCCAGCTTGTCCGCGCGGCCATCCCCGTCTTCTGCTCCTCACAGACGCCCTCCTCCACAAACTGTCCCGTCGCTCCAACGCGCCGGCTCGTCGGTCTCGTCCTTTTCGACGACAACGTCGGCACGCATGCGCGACTTCTTCCCTGCCCAGGAGACAGAGCACATCCGCCAGACGCCTCCCGCCTGGCCACACCACGGCTACACAGAGGCCGAGATGCTCGCCGTCGTGCCGGGCCACCGCGCGCCCGAGACCATTGGCGACCGCATTGCGTGGCGCCTGATGCGCTTTTGCCGCTGGGCATGGACACGGCCACGGGCATGAAGCGCGACCAGAAGTCGGACAAGAAGAACCCGACAACGGCCGTCACCGCCGAGAAGCCGCTCACCGAGGCGCAGTGGATGATCCGGTTTATCTTCCTCGAGTCAATTGCCGGCGTTCCCGCATGGTGGCCGGCATGCTGCGGCACCTGCACTCGATCCGGCGGCTCAAGCGCGACAACGGCTGGATCGAGTCGCTGCTCGAGGAGTCGTACAACGAGCGCATGCACCTGCTGACGTTTATGAAGATGTGCGAGCCCGGCTGGTTCATGAAGCTTATGATCCTGGCGCACAGGGCGTCTACTTCAACGCCATGTTCTTCTGCTACCTGCTCAGCCCGCGCGTCTGCCACCGCTTCGTGGGCTACCTCGAGGAGGAGGCCGTGCACACGTACACGCGCTGCCTGCACGAGATTGAGGCCGGCCTGACGCCCGCGTGGAACGACCCCAACTTCAAGGTGCCCGAGATTGCCGTGCGCTACTGGAACATGCCGAGGACAAGCGCACGATGCGCGACCTGATCCTGTACATCCGCGCCGACGAGGCCGGCCACCGCGGTGTCAACCACACGCTCGGCAACCTGGACCAGAAGAACGACCCGAACCCGTTTGTCAGCGAGTACAAGGGCGACCGCCATGCGCCGAGCCCGTTGGCGCGTCCAGCCGGCTACGAGCGCAATGAGGTCCTGTAAGGCTACTGCGGCCCTTCCATCACGGACACCCTTTTTCTGCATCCGAGTTTCTGTCCTTCCTTATCCTTTTTGTCTTGTTCCTTGTTCCTTGTTCCTTTTTCCTTTCTGTATTTCTTTACATTCTTTCTTGTTCCTTGGTTCATGGCGTTCAATGGCTCCGGCCACGGCGTTGGCAGCTTTGGGGCGGAGTCTCCCCACTCATCTGGTTTGGCGTTACAAAAGGCGGACGGCACAGAAGATGCTGGTTTTTTATTTCAAAGTCTTTAGTTTGTTATTTTGTTTTTGATTTTGTCATGAATGAAGTCAATGAAAGTCGTCGTTTGCCACTGCTAGCAGCGCAATTCAAAGAAAGATAGAGCAAAGGATCTCGATTGCAGGGATTTACAAAAGATAGATTCTACAAGAGACTTATAAATTCGCATCGACAAATATCAGACCGCCTTACTCTCAGGCACTCCTGAGTTTGACTTACATGGCTTGGACTCCACTCGTCCACTGATGGCTGCATCGTGGCGGCAGGTGCCGGGGCGCTAGTCCCAAAATAGAAGAACCAGGGACCCATAAAAGAAATAAATTTACTGGATTCTCTTTTCAGCACCAGCCATCGACTCTGAGCTGGCAGCCTCGTCAACAAACACACAGCAACCAACTCACACTTCGCCATGTCTCTCTACCACGAGGCTGCTGCGGCACTCACCGCGCCCGCCTCGGATGGCGGCAGCCTCAAGACACGCATCTTTGGCCCGAGCAGCAAAGACGCCAAAGACGTCAAGTCGGCCAAGGACAGCAAAGACACCAAGGACGGCCGCCGTGCCAGCGTGATCCCACCCGCCCAGGTGTATGCGCTCGCCGCCGAGGCTTGCAAGTGGAGCGGCGTGCTGAGCGAGGTCATTGACCGCGCAGGCCTACTCGAGCAGGAGCAGCGCCGCGCCAAGCTGACGCCCATCCTGGCGCTGCTGCTTGTGCACGATCTGCTGGTCCTCAAGAACGGCACGGCGGGCATCCAGCTGCCGGCGCACCACGGCCTGCGCGCGGCCATTGAGCGGCACAAGGCGCGGCTGTCGTCGGAGCTGACGCGGGCACGGCTGCGGCGCGGGGCGCACACGCTGGCGGTGCTGCGGGAGCAGGTCGAGCGCGATGCAGCCGCGTCCGTGTCGACATCCTCGTCGCTGGCCGCGGCAACGCGGTGGGTGCGCATCAACACGCTCAAGACGACACTGGAGCACCAGCTGGCAACGACGTTTGCAGGCTACGAGCGGGTGGCCTCTCTGCCAGCGCTGTTTGGAGCATCATTGGAGGACGAGGACAAAGCGGACACAGCAAAAGGAGGCGGCGCACCGCGCATCTACATTGACGAGCATGTCCCCAACTTGGTGGCCGTGCCCCTCGTGACGGTGGCTTCGTCGTCTACCATCTCGACCGACCTGACCCGCTGTGAGGCGTACAAGCGCGGCGCCATCATCTTCCAGGACAAGGCATCGTGCTTCCCGGCGTACCTGTTGGACCCAGCCGCGGTCCCGGGAGGCGGTGACATTATCGACGCGTGTGCGGCCCCCGGAAACAAGACGAGCCACCTAGCGGCCATACTGGGTGAACTGGCGTCCAATACAAAGGACACCAAGGCAGCCGCGGCACAGACAGAGGCCGACCGCCGCCGGGTGTTTGCCTTTGAAAAGGACAACTACCGGTCCAAGACGCTCAAGAATATGCTGGCCAAAGCGGGTGCTTTGTGTGAATATGGCAGCAAGGATAGCAATAGCAGCGCTAGCCTTGCTACCGTCGACGCCGGCCAGGACTTTTTGCGCGTGGATCCCAAGGCCGAGCGTTTCCAGAACGTGCGGGCTCTCCTGCTCGATCCCAGCTGCTCGGGCAGCGGCATTGTCGGCCGTGACGCCATGCCGGTGCTGCATCTGCCCAAGCCGGCCAAGATTATGGTGGGTGGACAACAGAAGCAGAAGCAGCAGACTACAAACGCCAAGAACAAGAATAAGAACAATAAACGGAAGCGGGAGACGCCAGCAGCAGCGGCCGCCGAGGAAAGGATCGAGGACAAGCCCGACCCAGCCACGGCCATCGACAATCTACAAACAAAGGACGACCCGGCGGCTCGCCTGGCTGCGCTGGCGTCGTTCCAGCTGGCCATCCTGCGCCACGCCTTTTCGTTTCCGGCCGCGCGGCGCGTGACCTACTCGACGTGCTCCATCCATGCCCAAGAAAACGAGCAGGTCGTGGTGCGGGCACTGCGGGCAGCCCGCAAGAGCGGGTGGCGGCTGCTACGGCGGGACGAACAGGTGGCAGGCATGAAGGCGTGGCCGGTCCGCGGCGATGTCAAGAGTGCAGAGAACGTGCCGCGGGACGACCGGGATGCTGATGCTAATGCTGATGCTGGTGACGATGAGGAGGAGGAGAAGGCGGACGAGGACGCTGCCGCGGTGGCCGACGCGTGTATTCGGTCTTATGCAAACGACGATTTGGGCGTCATGGGTTTCTTTGTGGCAGCATTTGTCCGAGACGACGAGGACGGGGCAGCGGCAACAACGAAAGTATCAGCAAAAACAACGACACACCAACCGCGGCAGAGCAACGGCAAGGCGGCCAAGAAAAAGGCCAAAAGGGCAGCGGCCAAGAAGGCGGTCCTGGTTGAGGCACAAAGGGACGAGTCTGACGATGATGCATGGGAGGCTTTGATGATTAGCTGTTACAGAGGAGGATTTCAGGTTTTGTATGTTCATTTCTTCATGTACATGTACACATGTACACATATGCATAGCGGGATAAGCAAAAACTTTTTTTTAAAAAAGGAGAGAAAGAGCTCGCCCACGATGCGATGCCCTTCCTCGAAAATAGAATTGAATTTTATAGGAAAAAAACCTGTTTTCATAAAGTACATATATAAAGAATTGAAAAGGTAAATGGCGAGAATGCGAAGAGGAAAAAGAAAACGAATGCCACTATATCCAACTGAATGCGTCGTGAATCGTGGAAGATGAAAGAAGCTGAGAATAATACATGGTAGAACAGAAGAAGAAAAGTATATTTCCTTGTTTTTTCGAGTGAGAATGAACTCAGACGCGACGCGCATGCGCGTGGCGGTGCATGTGCCACTCACGCTTGGCAACGATAGCGCTGCTGCTGCAGCTCTGCGACTCGGTCACGTAGACCGTCGACGTCGACGTCGAGTAAACAGTGATGGGGACGGTGACGACTGTGGTGGAGATGTCGGTCGGGGCCGGACAGCCAGTAACAACAGAGGAGGCAGAGGAGGCAGAGGGGGCAGATGTCGGGGGAGCGACGGAAGAAGAGGATGAGGAGGTGGAAGAACTAGCAGAGGTAGAAATGGCAGCAGAAGACGCGGAAGGAGAGGGGAGAGGAGACAGAAGAGACGAGGAGGGCGCTGCCATGGACGAGGAAGAGGCAGCAGCAACAGCAGCACCCGAGACAGCAGCAACCTGGGCCGAGATGGCCTCAGAGAGAGAAGAAGGAGGAGGAGAAGAAAAGGGGGTGGCAGCCGGGGCCGGCGAGGACTCGGCAGTCTTGGTGTTGATGTCCGAGGCGGCGTTGACAGCCACGGCAGGCTTGGGCACAGAAGACGCAGCCACAGCAGCCGCGCTGCCAGTGCTCCCCTGAGCTGCCTGGCCCGTGCCATACTGCCAGCCAAACAGCGGGTTGTTGCCGGGTAGAGCAGCCAGCGAGCCATCAATCGTCTCGGGCGTTGGGTTAGGGACGTTGCAGTTGCCCGTCAGCACTGTCTCGATCCCGGGGCACTGGTCCATACCGGCGTCGCCAGCATCGCACGTATCGATGATCGTCTGCAGCACGTCTGTGTCCCACGCGGCCATAAAGTCACCGTGCAGCGAGAAGCCCGCGGCGTCGCCATTTGACAGCACAAATGGCTGGCTGTCGGCGGCGGCCGGGTCCCAGCGGTCGACAAACAGCGGCGTGTTCCAGTACATCTCGTAGAAGATGTGCGGCGTGTGGATCCAGCCGGCCGGGCAGTCCGCCTTGCCGTCGCCGGCGTCGCGTGGGGAAGGCTGTGTTGGTCTTGTAGGCGGTCAGGGGCTGCGAGGGGTCATAGCACGAGGGGAAGTGCAGGTCAGCGCGCAGTGGCGAGGCATAGCCGTCACACTCGGCAAAGGGGAAGCCAGCGCCGGCGCCCAGGTTGCCCGTGTCCTGGATGCCGGCCATGGAGCCGTCCGAGTTGGCTGGGTATGAGGGCGGCACGTAGCTCGAGCGCGGGCAGGTGAACTGGGCGGGCTGGATGGTGCCCTGCGACGGGTCGAGCACGTCGTTGCCCGTGGCCGGCGCCGTGCGCATCGTGGCGTTGCCGCTGACCATCTGCAGGCCGACGGGGAAGGCCGTGATGTTGTCGTTGGTGGCCTCGAAGAAGTAGTAGACGTTCATGTAGAACAGCGGCACGGGCTCGAACGAGCCGTTCTTGGGGTCGTGGAAGTACACCTGCGGCATCCAGTACGCGCTCCGGTCGCCGGCCACATTGGCCGTGCTGCACGTCGAGTCCGCCAACAGGCTCTCGCCCGTGGCCGAGTTGCCAAAGGCGTTGCTGCCCTGCACGACGTGCACGTGGCCCGAGGGCCCGCCGGGGCTGACGATGGGGTCAGTGCGGCCAATGGTCAGCGGGCCATCACCGTGGAAGCGCAGCACGGCAAATGTGCGCGAGTCCTTGGCTGCCACGGCGGGTGTGATTGCAAGTGCCGAAGCGAGGCCAGGGCGGCCACGAGGCTGCGAGGCGGGACGTGGTGGAGGAGGAAGAGAACATGGTCAGGCGGGAGGAAGGAGTTTGTTGGGTTGTCTCTAGGACAGAGTCGAAAATACGTGCTATACCGGAAGCACAAATTTGTTAAAGGCGGAAGGTTGTGGTAAAAACAGATGAAAAAGAAAAGAACAAGAAAAGAACAAGAAAAGAACAGAAAAAAAAAAGAAAAAGAGGATATCAGGCTGGCCTGGACTTGGAAAGAAATGCGTCAAGCTCTCTAAACGAAACAATGCTCTGCAATGCTGCAGAGAGAACGGAAGAAGGACGTCGTTCTGTCAAGAAAGAACGTGTGGTGTTTCAAGGAAACAGTGAAAACAAAGAAAAAAGAGAGTATCGAGACAAGATGGCCTCAAAAGACGACAATGGGGATGGCGATGCCAGAACGAAGAGAACGTGTACGTGCGAAAACACAAAGAACAAAAGGTGGAACGTCAAGAACGAAGGAGACACACGAAAGAGATCGGTGACGGAGAAAGGGAGAAAAGGGAGAAAAGAAACACGGAATGAAAAGAAGATGCATCCTCTCTGATATAAAAACAAGCCTTCGATGCTGTTCCTGTCTCCGTATTTTCTTCCTTTCTCTCTTTGGCCAAACAGTCACTACAATCAAGGGGCCATGATCTGGGCCTAGACCTTCACCCTGGACTAACCCGAAGCTACAGATGAAGAGGATGAAAGACGACCACCGACTTGTAAGGGAGTGACGACAGGGGCGCCTGTGGGTTTCCCAATAGCCTGGTCAAAGTTTGTTGTTTGCTCTTTTCGCTCCCGTTCTCCGTTCACCTTTTCCACGGCGGTCAGCAACTATCCGCGCGAACTCGCCGAGCGGTGCAGGCTGCAAGGCCAAGACGGTCATGCCAGGTAGATTAAGGGGCAGACCCTCTTGTTCTATTTTGTCTTGTAATCTACCTGCACTCTCGTGCTTTATCTGCACTGCGATAATCGATAATCGATAATCAACAAACAGCAAGGCGTGTAACACGGAGAATTCTGGGCTCTGTTTGCTGGCGGTCCACTTCCGATAAACGCTGAGGCGTCTGTGAGTTGCACATAATTTTCGTCTTCCTTGTTCCTTTTCTCTTTTTATGCTACTTCATCCAGCCGCCCATCTGCTCCTCTCCCTCTCCTCGGCGTTGCACGACAGCCACTCGCCTTAGTGCGGCGGCCAGCCAAGTCTAACTCAAACGATGTTTTCGTTTGGTCCTGCTAATGTATTCGTCTTAAAAAGGTGAAGAGAGTGAGGGAGACATCAAAAAGGAAGAGGCGGCAAAAACTGAATCTCTCCTCCCTGCAATTTAACCAGGCCACAAACGGTCCCCGAAGGATGTGTGCAAGGATCCAAACGTGGCGCCGAATTCCGCGGAGAGCCGCCAACTTCCTTTCTATCTTTTATTCTTTTTATTCTTTATTTTTTTTTTGTTTCCATTTTCTCTTTTTCGTTGGCGCGTTTCAAAGTGGTCTTTCCGCTAGGTCCAGGTGTTTTGGTGCTTCAGGGGAATCGAGCATTATTGGGTGAGAAGGAGTGGGCCTATGGCTGCCTTGAAGATGGAAGGGTGGTCAGGTTCTGGCCAGCGAGACCTTTCAGCTGCAAAGAAAAATGAAGTTTCACGCTTTGGAATCATCGACGTTTTGGTCTTGAACAATGGGAGATCTGTCTGATTCTTTATTATCTCTTTTAATATGATTCAGTATGTTGCTCTCTTTCTCAAGACAGTTTGTTCCATTTTGCTTACTCCTCAAAAGCTCGAATAAACAAAGATTTCTGTTTTTTTTTTTGTTTTTTTTTTGGCTTCTGATTCCCGACCGTTGTGTTTGACGCATATTGCTCACAAACCAATATCCTAATTTTCCACCCACCGAATCATCACATTCAGCAAACCATGCATATTCGTCCATATCCCTTTCCACTCTATCCAGGCGTGTGGTAATACAACAAGAACAGAATCCTACGCCTTATCAACTGGCATTTGAATCCCCCTTTTTCAACATCCAGGCCGGGTCGCGCTAGACAAGCTTTTTAGGAACTTCAGGAACCGCCAGAAGCCGCCTAGTCACCGGAGAGAAACCCACCACGGCGTTTCATCCTAGAGTCGTACGGACCAGCCCTTGTAAAGATCGTAAAGGGCAGGGTGCGGTTGATAACCTTGGCTCTTTGCCAGCTGCAAATCTCTCCAAATTTTATTTTCTTATTGACAAGGTTGCACGGAGTACGGAGGAGGAATGCATATCTAATCATAATACTCCGAATTTATTCCCAAGACACACGATCATAATGTATGTTGTTTTTTATCTTGTGCCTTTTACTGACAAAGAGGAACATCAAAGTTTGCATTATTTCTTGGATTGGTTTCAAAATCGTTGCTTTTGGGGGTACATAAATTCACAAAAAAAAAAAACCAGGAACCCAAAACAAAGTGTTGAACAACCAGATGAATAGATATAATCCAACAGCAGTTAAACACGATCAGGAGAATGGTCACCAAAATAACAACAACAGAGTGTTCCTAACAGCAAACAGTATCTTTAATTTATACTAGCCCTTTAAATGACCCAATGGTGCTCTACTCCATACAATACACAGAAAATAAAAAACCCGAGGTACAAGTTCCTCCTGCTTCGCTTAAAAGTATGCCATCCGCGACCAGCCCCAGGACGCCCTCCAGTGCTGCCCGTACATCCAGTGCGCTTGCAAAACCGACACGGCCTGCAATCTCGCCCTTGCGACCCGACCCCAGTTCTGCCCACCGCGCCAACAGCGCACCATCCACAACACTGCGACCCACAGCCGCATCTACACCGGGCGCTTCAATGGCCGGGTCCTCGGCCGCGCCGGCCGCCATGCGGTAGCCCTTGGGGTTGAGGCCGGCGGTGTGCGTCAGCGACGTGGCGAGCTGGCCTGCGAGCGAGGACAGCCGGCGGTACTCGGACTCGGAGAGCGGCGCCAGTGATGCGAGCACGCCGTGGGACTGGCCAATAGCAGGTGCTGCGGTGGCGGGTTGCCGGCCTGGTGCTCGTCATCGTCATCGCCTTCGCCGTTGCCATTGCCGTTGCCGTTGCCGCTGCCATCAATGGCCATATTATCACCGTCGTCATTGTGCCGTTGGCGTGTCCATTGGTGTGTCCGTTAGTAGTGGTGGCAGCATCGTCGTCGTTAGGTGAGGTCGACGGCAGCAGAATGGAGCTCGTAGCAAAGTGGGCGCCGGTGCAGAACGTTGCACGGTGCAGGAGCAGGTGGCCCTGCAGAGATTTGGGGTCTGGCAGCTGTTAGCAGAATATTGTGGTTGAGAGATAGGAAAGGACAAAAAGAAACTCACGCTCGGGGTCGAATTGCAGGACGTGAAGGTTGCCCTCGGGTCTGCTGCCACGATAAAGAGGTCCTTGCCGTCGGGCAGCAGGTCCACGTTGATGGCGCCGAGCCGCGTGTTGCTCTTGCCAAACAAAATCATCCTGTACGGCTCTTCCGTGTAGCCCGTGAACCACACGCCTTTGAACGCGTCCGCCATGACGCACAGGCCCGTTCCGGCAGCTCCTTGGCGCTCGTGACGTAGCAGTTCATATCCATAAACGCCACGGCAGCAGCGTGCCGTCCTCCTTGAGACCGCGCACCAGGCACTTTTGGCCCTGCGCCACCAGCATCAGGCCCTGCGTGCCAATCTCCGAGAGCGCCGCGACCGCGCCGCGCGGGATGTCCTCCTTGGCCACCAGCTTGAGCTTGCGGTTCGTCTCAGGCCGGCCGGGCTCGGGCACAACCGTGACCACATCATAAACGTAGACGCGACCACGCACGGCCAGGTCTTCGCCACGCACAATGGCTGTGCCTACGGTGACGAGGTGCTTGCGCTCGTTGGTGGACTCGGAGACTTCGAGGTTCAGCGTCTTGACGCACATGATGACCTCGCACTCTTCCATCTCGACCGTGTCAATCACACTCCAGCTGAGAGGGCTGATGAGCTGCAGCTTGCCCCGCTCAACCAGTGGCTTGAATACAACGTTCTCCTTGGCCCACTCGGAGCGGTGGCTCTCATCCTTGGGCAGCTCAAACGGCTCGAGTGTGCTGACGCCGACGGCATACACCTCGGACGGCGGGTGGTAGGCCACCGTGTTGGCGTCGAGATGAAGAGGCACCTTGCGGACACACACGCCGAGCTCGGCATAGCTGGTGCTGGCCGGCAGAGAGCACACGCGGCTGGTGCCCTGGGCGTCAACGTAGATGAAACCGCGCTCACAGCCCTCTGTGTGGAACGAGCTGAAACTGCGGACGGCCGGGCCCTGGAGGTTGATCACCCGAGGCAAGGACTTGGCCGACTTGAGCACAAAGCTGGGCGAGGCTCCGGGAAGAACGACTGTGCTGTAGCCACCGATATTTTCAAAGGCACGAAGCGGCAGGCTGCGGGCCTCGGGCTATCCTTGTCATTTGACGGGGTAGGTGCGGCAGATGCCTTGGCAAAGGCGCCGTTTGGTATCTTTGAGAAGCGAAGGCTCTTGGCGAGCTCGTCTGATGATGATACAGAGGCTGTCCGGATCGGCTGGTAGATGGTCAAGTCGTCGTTGGCATGGCGGAGGATCAGGTACGGCGATTTTGAGACCGTGTCACCCAAATCGGCTACCAGTAGCTCGATCAGCTCCTCCTTGACAGTGCCACGTCTTGCCGTGTAATCGGATGACAGCAGTGGGGGGATGTAGCTGAGCCCGTCTGCAAACATATACCTGCTTGAGAGAAGGCAGCGAGTAGATCTGGAGGGAGAGCGAGTTAGTGGCTATTGGATACAACTTGGGGCTGTTGCTCAAAGAGCTCCTTACATGGAACTGTCCTGCTTCACTAAACAAGAACATGAGGGTGTTCTCCGTCTTATCCGACGTCTCGGCTGGGGTGGCCGAGAACATGCCCTGCGTGTCGTGGTAAAGACAGCCCGTAGCCCATTTTGTCGACACGAGGGTCTCGTTTTCGCGCTCGATTTCCTCGAGCTCAAAGTCCTTGTTCATTCTCTGCTACAAACGCACTTGCGTCGTCACGGATGACTAGAAGGTACGGGTCCGCAATGCTAGCGCTCAGGATCTTTGGCTCAGCGCCCGTGTCCTCGTCAAACATTGGTAGGATTTGCGACAGGCCGAGATCTGTGTGTGATTAGCAATGGCTCACAAAGTTTACCCCTGACGAGTCCCCTTTCCCTCCCCTCTGAGAAAACATACCTCCGTCGTAGCAGCGCACCTCTGACCTGAGCACTTGGATGATGCGCTTGTGCTTGCCCATGGTGCCGGCCTGCACCGTTAAGCCTGCTGCCGGCTCAAACTCGGTGCCCGTAAGCTTCTCAAATCCCGTACCTGTCACCGCATACACATCCGACGTCTCGGCGGCATCCTCCTCATCCTTCTTGGCCACAATCATGAACTTGTCGTATTGTGCTGGAGACTCGTAGTCGTCGCCGACGGTGGCGCCTCCTTTTCTCCCTGGATCGTCTTGGGGATGGCTTGGACGCACACACCGTCCACAACGCGTGTGCCTCGGGGAAGTCGAAGACGCCAATGGGGTCCGGGCTGATCTCCCGGTTCAGAAGCGCCAGCGCTCCTGCCTTACCCCGGCCGACAGCGCAGACCAAGCTCAGGTCACTGCGTATCTTCTTCTGAGAGGCGTGCTTGGCTGCCTCGCCCGTCAACGGCGGCTTGCCAAAGGTCATGTCGCGGATAGGGGCAATGCTGACCAGGCTGTCGTGGACACGAAAGCTCAGGTCGCCGCTGTTTTTCCCCGAGCTCCCGGATGTGCTGCTCGCGTTCAATTGTATTGTGGACGGTCCGTCGCCGTACAGATCGTCGTCGTCTTCCTCGTCGTCATCCATTTCTTCGCCGTCTTCCCGGTCGTCGTCAAATAGCTCGTCGCTCGCTTTTGGTTTCCGCCGCGTCGCCTCCGACTGCTTCCGTGACCAGCCCAAGACGACCGAGTCGGCGTCTTCGCTTCCAGCAAACAGTGCCTGGCGTCCAACCCGGCTGAGGCATGCGACGCCAGACAAAAGGGCCCCGCCACCAGCCTCCTGAGAGACAGGCTTGATGCTGACACCAGACACCACGCGGCCATCCACGACAAGCGAGACGACTGCAATCTTTCCGTCATTCAGGACAAGCAGCAGCTCACCAGTCTCGGGTGACAGCACTTCAATATTGCAGCCTTCCAGGCGCAGCTCCAGGTCGGACTGGTCGGCCAGACCAAAGGACGTGCTCTGCTTCGTAAAGGGATTCACCGCCACACCGTTGGCCCGGCCAGACTGGTCGATGTGGATGAGCTCATTGGCACGAGCAGCAGAGCGCCGCCGATAGGCGATGGGACCGGGAAGACGCGGAAGAGGTCCTGGGGGAGGTTGGCGACAGAGAGAATCGTGGTGGAGGCTTTTTGCTGCAGGTCGAGCGTGAAGACCATGTAGGACAGACAGTCGCGGCGGCCAAGGACGGTAGAGGGCGTTACAGACGAGGCCAGGATGCCAAATGTAGGCTCACGGTACTCGTGGAGGAACGAGAGGTGGACAGGGTGCAGCAGTGCCGGGTCGAGATTCGAGAGGCGGAGAACGAACGAGGGCGCAAACGGCGTATCTTCAATGGCACCACCGGCTCCCGTGATAACCGCAGCCGATGCATCCTTGGCCGGCCGCGGCCCGTCGAGCTCCTCGTCCCAGTCGTCGTCCATGTCAATGTCCTCCTCATCGGCCTGGCGGAAAGGCAGGATGGCTAGGTTGCGTGCGCCAAACTTGAGAGCTGCACACCGACTACCCGGGTCTGCGATCAAGAAGTTGGCATAGTCACCCAGCGGCGCTGCCCATGGCGCTCCCTGCAGTTCCTCCTGCTCGTAGTAGTGGATGGAGATCGTCGACAGCTCGTTGCATTCGGGATCCCACTCGACAAGGCTCAGGCGCGCGTCCTGTGAATGCAAGCAGCAGCGCATCGCCGCCCCCGACTTGGTGCCGGCAATCTTGATGCGCGCCAGGCCCGTGACGGTGCCGGCCAGTGTGAAACTCGGCCACGAGCACGAGTTTTGTGAGCACGCCCGGTCGGAGCGCAAGTAGCGCCGAGTCGCCGCGAGAAAAGACGAGTCGAGTCCGTCATTGCCTCGTAGTTGTGGGCATTGCTGTTGCTGTTGCTGTTGCTGTTGACGCCCGCCGCGTAGGGCGCCTGTTTCGTCGAGCTGGCGTCGGCGGCCGCATCAAGGTCGGCGGCGACTGTCTTGGTCGTAAAACACCTGAGAGCAGAGACGACTTGGCAACGACGAGGTTGCTGCTGCGCGCCGAGGTCAGGGCGAGGGTCAGCGAGTGCGTGACGCCGTGGGCGGCGTTAGCTCGGTTGTAGCACTGCATTGTTGTTGTGTTCCTGCGCAGCGGAACGACCATGTTATCGCGCGATCGTCGGCGGCACAAGGGGAGAGATGCGAGAGGGCGGAGGGAGGGGACAGCGTTGAGGGGTTCAGTGTCGTGGAGTTGGTGAAGTTGAAGCCTCAATGTGGAGCATCGTGTGCTGCAAAAAACTAGTGGCCAGTCGCGACTGCCCGCCCTGAGAATCGAACAAAGCGTGCCTGAAACTTGCCAGACGCCAAAATCGCCCAAAATGCAGAAGCGGCGACGGACGCGACCCAGAGCTGGCAAGTGGAGCTCGGTGATTGGCTGCTGCGGACCCTATTTCGGGAGACTTCTGGGCGGGTTTACAGCAGAGTTTGCACTTTCCTCAGGCTGTTTCTTACGGCCTAGGACCGGCTGGAGAGGCCCCACACAAGCTTCCTGCAGCGCCCGCGTTCTGTTTTTCTTGCCCCATTGCGTCACGACCTGAAACCCTGTTTCGAGGAAGGCACGAACCTTGGCCAAAGGCAAGAGCGACGGGACTATCCGAATCCGCCCCATCTCGCTCTTTCCTTCTCCCCTCCACTTTCCCTATGAGAGGAAATTCTGCACGTTCCCTCTACTCTGTACTTCTAGGAGCCTCTCTCCCTGTCCACTTTGCTCTCCCTCCCTTTCTTCATTCCACCCTCGACACAGCGGCCGACCTGACAACAACCGACGTCGCGCGCACATTCCAGACCCTCGACCGCAGGGCATCAACATGCACCCGCAGCCCCATCGCCCAGCGTCCATTTAAGCCCGTTTGAGCCCGTCTGCTGCTTTCCCGCAGATCCAATTGGACCACAACCCGATCTTCAGTCAAACAGCAATCGACAAGCGTCTCTCTTTGCACCGAATCCCGTCGTCACTGCCTCGCTGCCTCGTTGGCGGCCGCGCACAGACTATCCGGATCCTACTCGACCGAACTTTGTCTTTCTTTTCCGCCGAAATACCATCCCCACCCGTCCCGAAAGCCGCGTTCTAACCCGACAGAATGGCGGGTCTTCTTCAGACCAGCCTGATCTGGATCGCCTATGCCGTGGCCGTCGGCCTGGCACTGGTCGCTCCACATCACGACGTTTACGTGGCAGGCGCCACGCGACCGGTCCGCCGGGTGTCAGCACGGTCGCAATCGTCAGCATCACGGCCCTCCTCGCGACAGTCTTCCTCCTCCCCGTCGACATTGCCCTCGTGTCGTCCACGGCCTCGCCGGCGCTGGGCAACAAGAAGGGACTGGGCCACGCCCGAACACATTGACCGCGTCCTCGCCTCGCTCAAGGTCGCCTACTACACGCTCTTACAGCGTCGACACGCTGCTGTGTCTCGTGGTGATTCCGTTTTACGTACTTTTGGTACGAGGAGTATGACGAGATTGACGAGGAGAGAGAACCGCAACGGACGTTCAGCAGCCGGCTGTGGGGTGCGTTCCAGTACACCGCCGTGTTTTCTGGTGCTGGTCGTGGCTCTCTTCCTCGTCGGCTTTTTTGTCCGACGGCCGGCGGCAAGGGCGGTGGCAAGCACCTGGACTTGAACTACTTCCGCAAGCTGCTGGCCGAGAACAATGGCGAGAAGGCGCTCACTTTTTGCCGTGGCCTCCTGGTACGCTGGGCACCCTGCTCTATGTGCTGTACACCGGTGCCGGCCTTGCCCTGCTGCCCATCTCGTTTATCAAGGTCAGCCCCGTCGATCTCGGCGCCGGCAGCTCAGCCAGACCACGGCATCGGCGCTGGAGCAGAACCGTTGAGCGGCAGCGCCAGCTCGAGATGCGCAACTCGGGCCGCAACGACATGTCTGCCAAGGACCGTCGCGAACTGGAGGCGCTGATGCGTGAGGAGCGCACGCTGGTGCGCCCGTGAACGGCTGGCGGCCGAGGCCAGTGGCGAGGCCGTAGCTGGATGTTCCGCGTGTGGAACAAGGTGCAGGTTGTGTTCCGGCCGCTGAAGCTGCTCGGCGGCATCTTCTTCTGGTGCTGTCGCTGCTCGTTGCCGTCTCCATGATCATCACGGGCATCGGACAAGCGGCCAACTCGGTCTGCAAGCAGCGTTGCGGCTACATCCTGGGCCACAATTAATGTGTTTCAGCCCATGAACTGGATCTTTGTGCGGACGGCGCGTGCGTTCCCGTCGACTACATCTTGATGGCGCTCGCTCGTGCTCTGCTTTTTCAGCAGCTCGTTTTGGGTCTGGCCGCTATCGGCATCCGCTTCCTCTGGGTGCGCATCTTCCAGATCGCGCAAGGGCGCACGGCGCCGCAGGCGATTCTTGCTCCACTGTCATGCTGGCCCTGATGATCCTGGCCATCAACTACGCGGTTGCCATGCTGGTGGCGCCGCAGTACGCCAACTTTGGCACGCAGACGTTCTGCATGAACCCGGCCGCTGCGCGCCGGCGAGCAGCCCGACTGCACGGGCCACCCCGACTGGATCAAGCCGTGCTCGGAGGCGTACCAGGACCGCGCCGCCAAGGACGTGTGTACACCCACGGTCATGTCGACGTTCTCAACCGCGTCACGCTGAACTGGCCGGTATTTGGCGCCGTTGACTTTTGGGGCGCAGTTTGCCTTTTTGGCCGTATCCTGATCGTCTTTACGACGTCTCTGTTCCGCACGCCGAAGCTGAATCTGTCCGAGATTGATGCTGAAGCCGGAGGCCGACGAGGAGGAGGGTCTCTTGGCCAGCACAGGCCGGAGGTTTGGCGCCACTTGGCAAGACCTGACAGGCCGCACGGGCGAGCAAGGTCAACGGGGCTCAAGTAACCGCAACTACCGGTGCGCCTCCGATCGTAGGGATCGTGAGGCGGTAAGAGGTTGGCTTTTGACATTGTATTTTTTCACGGCCGTACGTGCACATTAGGCAAGGGCCAGGGTTCGGGTGTTTTTTTTTTTTGTTTTTGTTTTTTTTTTTCCTTTTTTGCTTCACATTGCTTATTTTTTGATGCTCTGCTGGGACACGGATTGGTTTGCATACAGTTATACTTTCGGAACACGCACAAAAAGAGCGAGATCGGGAGGCATACGGCACACTCATATAACGGACTGAGGGAGTATTCTCACGGACACAAATTGGTATTGGGGGTCATTATCATGGGATATCTACATGCATAGCAGAGAGGCGAGAAACACGGATTGGACTTTTCTTTTGAAGAAGAACTGGTCATTGCTTCATGACATGTGTTATATGCTGTCAATGACATACACGTGAGTCCTGCCTCTACCGCACCAGAGCACCCGTTTGTGGCCACGCGCGTCAAAGCCGGCTGCCGGACCAACGTGCATTATGCTGCCAGCAGCCCGTGCAATAGGCATTGTTTTGGTCGTCGTCATCGTCGTTGTCGCCGCGGTTGTTATCGGCACACCGAGACACCGCACGGTCGCGTCCTCGCAGCACACAATACAACCCACGCCTTCCTGTCGTCGTCGTATAGTTTGCGCCGGCCGTGGCCAAAGTGGCCCCGCTTGAGCACGCCGCCTTCTTCCTCGCCTGGGCGGAACGTCGGTTGCCGAGGGCAGGCCAAAGGCATCGGTCTGGCCCAGGCCGGCGGCTTTGCCCTGGCAGGACCGCGGAGAGCGGCCAGGCGGGCCGAGATGTCGTCATCGTCGCCGCGCTTGGGGAGGGCCTTTGTGGGTACAGACGGAGGCCCATCATGGATGATCGGAAGAAGCATCGTCGTTGTTGTGGGTGGAGATCGATCAGGTCTGTCGGACTGCGGCAGACCCAGAAAGTTGTCGTTGTCCGGTGCCTCGCTTTGCTCGTGGAGGGCTTCTTGTTTCCGGGCAAGATGGACGCATCTTCTTTGTCTAGATTACGTCGGCGGGGCCAGTGCCAAGTCAGCATCGCCAAAATCATCATCATCGGCATCATTGCATCGTCGTCATTGCTGATCCCCGCCTGCCTCGCAAGTTCCTGCCTCATCCTTGGCTTGTGCCAGGACACGCCGTATTCGCGGTCCATGTCTTCGCCGTCGAAGTCATCCAGTCTCCACCTTTCTGGTGGCCGGCCGTCTTTTTTCTTGATGAGCTTGGTCCCGTGCCAGACTTGGAGCAGTGTTCCTTCTACCTGCGGGAATGGCTGCAATTCGTCGCCGTCGCCGTTGCCCACCCTCTTCAGACTCGTCGTCCCAGGCTTTTGGGAAACCTCGGGTAGGGGCAGCAGCTCATAATCGTCGTCGTCTTCGCCGTCGTCGTCTTTCCTCACCGAAACCCTCTTCTGCAAGCTCTAGCAACGACTCGTCGACCATCTTCCCTGGGTCCGTCGCAAATAAAGTGGTTCCTCTCCCCTCGTAGCCTTGAGCCGCATCACTCTTGCTGGGCTTCATCAGGGGCACACAGATATTACCGGGTGCCCTTTTTGGAGTCCCGCCCGCCGAGGGTGGGTAATTTGGGATCTTCGGAACGAGGCTCACTGCTGGAAGCATCACGCGCATGGCGGAAGGCCTTGAGCCGGGCAGCAAGGGATGCTTCTCTCGAGACTGGTGCCCCTGCCCTGCAATCTAAATGCTGCGGCTGTGCCCGGCGAGGTAAATACGTGCGAGCTGGGCGCCCCCAGTCACGTGCCCTGGCACCAACTGGCAACGTATTGCCAGACCCGCTAACGGTAATATTGCTGTGAGCCACCAATCAAAGGGACCTTCAAACTATTGGCTTCTCATTTAGGGAAGGAAGACGAAATTACCTACGATCTTTGACGAGGGATTTGCGGTCCAACAGGAAATGGGTCGACGGCTTGAGGCGGGGTTGAGTCCGATCCAGCAGACTGCCGGTCGGGTGGCCCGGAAATTGTTGGTGGAGGGGTAGTGGCACAGTCTTCTCCTATTTGGCCCCGGTATTCTTCCCGTTACATGTGTAGATGTTCTGTGTAGGGTCGAGCTGAAGCGAGGATGGATTTCACCCGGGGATGGGAACTACGGGTCAGCTCTGCAGGGGGGACCTGCCCGGAAATGCCAAGGGGGTATAATGACAGCGGCTGCCAGAGAGGAGGATAAAAGTGCGGGCGGGGGACGGGGCGGGGGTCGGGGTTATTTTAACTTCGTAAACCTTGGAGTGGGTGAGTGTCTTCAAGAGCCATTTGCTGGCTTGCTGGTGACGGAGATGTCGTTGAAAGTGGTCTGAATGATCGTTATCACGCAGGTGAGCTGAGCTCTGCCCGTGCTAGTGCGGCACGCTCAGTGGCGGCAACAGTGGACGGAGGGGTGTTGGGAAGGCGGACGTTACTGCGCATTTCAGTGCCTGATTAACGGCCCCACGTAGGCAGGCGTTCTGGTTTCATCTTCAACCTCAACGACGTGATGTTGAATTGACATGGCAACAGATCGCCGTATTGTAATGTCAGCTGATTATTTTTATCAAATGAGAGAGTATTGCACAATAGTTTCTTATGATTTGTTAATGGGTTTTGAGAAAGTTTCATGATATACTTTTCAAGATCTTCTTTTTTTTAAAAAAAAAAAAAAAAAAAAAAAAAAACGATTGGCCACAATAGCCTTTGGAAAGATAAAAAGGGCAAATGAGCTTGGATTATTTCTCATTCAAGCTGGCTAACAATAAGTACATCATGTATTGGTCAGTTCCACATCATCCAACCTCCGTTAAAACACCAGCAAGCACATTCAAGACATCAAGGTCCCCCTTTCACACTCTCTTCCTCAATGTGACACATCCAAGCCATCCTGGACGCAAAGAAGGTGCGTGCGCGTTCAGCTACGCCCGGGTGCACGGGCAAAGAAAGCGGAAGTTCGTCGCAGCAGCGCGCGCAGCACTCAGCTTGTGTGATTCTGCGAGCAGGCGCCAGTTGCGGCCGTAATTGCCAACGGCGCGCCGAACGCGTAGCTGCTATATGTCTTATGGGTAGCGCATCCATCTCGCGCTTGGCTCCTTGCTCGGTCAGGCGCCGGGCGGAACTGGTCGGCGTCCGGCCAAACCGTGGCCTTGTTCGCGGATCAGCCAACCAGCGTTGACGCCACGACTGGGCGGCGTGCCGCGGGAAGAAGATGCGGTCGGAGCCGGCGCCCTCGGGCGGCACGAATGCGGGTAAGTTGAGCGGCCGACGGCCGGGGGACACGTCATGCCTCTCGCGAGTGCAGGCCTGAAGTACGTCAGGTTCTGGACCTCGGATCGCCACGACACGTTGCCGGTGGCGGGATGGTGCCCCGGTCGCGCGAACCGGCCGTGCGTCCCACCTCGGCGACCAGCTTCTCGTAGATGCGGCGGTCGTGCAGCACTACTGCCAGAAGAACGACTGCATTGTCGAGGCCGTGGAGTCGGAGCCGGCAAAGATGGCGCCGTGGGCCACGGCAAAGACGTCGCCCTCGGCAAACTTGGAGGGGTCCTTGAGGTGGCCCTTGATCAGACTGGCCAGCAGATCCTGCCGGCGTCGCCGCCGCGCCACCGGCCCTCGCTCTCCTTGTTCAAACGGCTTGCGCCGGCCGAGCTCCTTCGAGCGCCATGCGCGTGATGAGCGCGTTCTTCGTGTCCAGGGCCGAATGAACTTCCAGAGCGGGTTGCGGCGCAGCAGGTAGTCGAGCTCCGGCACCTGGCCGACAATAACCGTTGTACCGCTGCGAGTATGTCAATCGTCTTGATGGCGTTCTCCACGTCGCCGGCCCCTGCTCCAGGAAGCCAAAGCTGCGGCTAAAGGCCACTCGCCGAGCACGTCAAAGGCAAAGTAGTGCACCATGCGCCCAGGTCTACCTGGGGACCGCGCGTGTCCTGAGCCTGGCCGCCGGCAATCGCGTCCAGCTTGGTCATCAGCAAGCTCGACAGCGTCGTGAATAAAGGGCTCAGCTGCTGCATGGCAGCCATGCTGTAGGGCACGTTGGCGACCTTCTTCTTCTGCGCGTGCACATTGCTCGCGCACCTCGGTGAATATGTCGGGGTTCTCTGGCGGCGGGAAGACGCCGTAAAACAAGTCGGTGTCTTGTAAAAGTGCTTGCCGGCCACCTCAGCACCAGCCGCGCGGCCTCGGGCGACGATGATGGACACCTCGTCGGGCGCAATGCGGACGAATCGCGGAACCGTACTTGCCGGTGGAAGGTCAATGTGCTGCCAGTGGGTGTTGGTGGTCGCCGTGGAGATCGACCTTCCACAGACGCGAGACCGGACGCCAGCCAGGGGCCCGGGTACCGACGCAGCAGAGGCGAGGCATAGCGCTTGTAGAGCAGGCGGCTCACAAACAGCACCGGCAGGATGATCGTCCAGTGAGCCAGCCAAGATGCTGACGGCGCTGCTGACACCAGACGCACCGGCGAGAATGGTCCTGGGAGCTGGTCTCAGACGTGACGGCCATCGTTGAGGGGTCGTGGGGGGCCGAGTGATATTGTTTCGCGTGTGTAGAGGCGTTGAAGGGAACGGGCGAGGTTTCGGACGAGCCTTTCACCAGTCTTGGTGATGATGCTGGAGACTCTGCTGGCTGAGGAGGCGGTAAATATGGCGATATAAGAGATATATATTAAAAAGGACTGAACCTTTTTCAGTGACGAGTGCTTGCCAATATATTTACCAGCACAGGAGAATGAGACAAATAAAAATAAAAATAAAAATACACCGGATTTTTACCAAGGACAAGAAGAACCACTCAAAGACAGGGCAATATAAAATCAAACCGACGAGAGGAAGCAGCAGAGGCCAACCGATCACAGAAACCTGGCGATGGCATTCCCTTTTTAAGGACAAAAGGCCGTAATAACCGTTCACCTGCACAGACAGCCGTCTTCCCCTCCGCATCCCTCCTCCTCTATATCCGCATATTGTCTCCTCTCGAGTTGGCTTGTCTGGGCACATTAATTTTGGGATGCTTTTTGGTGCCTTGGTGTGGTCGGCTCCTTGGACAAAAGGCTCGCTCCCGAAACCGATAGAACATCGGCTGGATTGAACAGGGGACCGTGTAAACCGTGCAAGTTCGTGCGCTAGCACGAAACTAGGCGCCGCGCTACCCCGTAATAATGCTGAGTAGAAAAACAAGTCAGAAGCGGGCCACCACTATTACCCCAACTTTAACCCAGCCCCGAAACTTGACACAACCTGTAGGAAATCCAAAGGGACAACTGGGGGAATGACAGTCGCATTAAGGCCGGCCAACCAGAAAAGTGCCGACATCATCAAAAAAGGGGTGAGGGAGACAGAGACAGGCCAGGCATCATTATAGCAGGAAAACCTGCCCACTTTCACTGGCGAGGATAATAACATCAGATCGAGCAGACTGTCTCGACTGCGTGAGAGGCAACCAGATCGCAGATCGACTGGCACTGGGGACAGTGGACGGATGTGCGCACCCATCTAGGACAGACGCTGGTTGACTACGGCCTGGGCATGGCTGTACGGAATAAAGGGAACAAAGCACATGCCTTGACCCCATCTCAAAACAGAAGAACAGAATGCCATCCGTTTAGGGAGTGTAGTACACGTACACAGCAGATATCTGTAACGCCCGGATATAGACGAGAAGGAGTGACTGACGGCTCATGGCAATGCCTCAGAGATCTCCACAACGAGGGCCACGACATACCGTCAGCATGGCTTGGTCACAAATTATTCAAGCATCTCCACACCAAACTATTCGAACCATTCGACAGGAATTCGAACGACCCTGCGCGTTTTGCAGCTGGGCATGAAACCGTCTTCTCCAAAAAGGGAAAGGAAATGCTCCAACAGTCAGATTGCTGTCAGCAGACGATCAAGGCCCACTGCTCCCTCTCTTGGTGCTGGGCTCTCTCCGCAAAGACAAGAAAGTGCGGGGAATATAGTCGACCGGAGCTTTTTTTGGTCCTTTTGGTCCCATTTGTCTCTTTATCTCTGTGTACTCCGTTATGTGCCGCATTTCTGGATCCGACACGGAGAGAAAAGGAGAAAATTCGGGGTTTCTGGGATTCCGGGGCGGACAAGGAACACACAGAAGACGCATCACATCACACGTCAGCGGACGAACACCAATCACAGATCCCAAATATCAAGCGTACTCCGTATCTTTACAATTTTCTCCATTCGTTCCTCTGCTCTTTCTCTCGTCAAGTCATATTGCAGGATTTTCTTTCCAGAAGAACGTCCCACGAACCGTTCCTCGAGAAAAGAGAAACGGTGCGCCAGAGTGCCATGCAGCAACTTTTGACAGGGCAAAAAAGTCAGACAAAAGAAAGGAAAAGCCATGAAACCATCTGAAGTGCCGCGTTGTGCTGCACCATGTATCCGACGGAGCAGTGTTTCAGCAGCACGCTGAGGGTGCTTTGTTCCATGCCTGTTCTTGACATATCCTGCCGAGTGAGGCTGCAAACGCTTCTGGGCGGTTGACAAAGAAGGCAGGAACGACAACAGCCAATAGCAACAAGTCGCCGTCACGTTCGCCAAGATGCCAAGGCTCGATTTGGTAGGTTCACAACCCAGCAATAGACTGCGCCCAATTGATGACTATTTTGTGTGTGGCACATGATACCGCTCCAGCAAGCAAACAGCACCTGATGGACATAATCTTAGCGTGGGAAAATTTCCCAACGTCAGCAGCTGCTTTGCCCCCACCAAAACATGGCATTTTGGGGAAGGCACCATGCCCAGCTCGCCTGCTTAGAAATTGGCTGGTGTTGACAGGAAACGCCGAAAAAGAGAGCCAGCTTCAGACTCGGAGCAGGGACCGGAACGGACCTTCGGAAGACCTACCTCACCTCGACCACCGAATTGAGCCGCACGGACTGCGTCATTTTAACCTTCGGACCTTACATGTTTGTCAGCCTTTCCTTTCACCGTCTTCCACAACGGAACTCTCGACACAGTTGCGTGAAGCGTCCTTCTCGTCGTCGTCTCCTCGCTCTTCGCCAGCTGATATCAACATCGTCACAATGGGCTGCATACCTCGTGCTCCCACGCCGCCTGGCAGCGGCATCCTTCCGCCCCGAAGAACCTCGCACACCTCCGTTAAAGCTCTTTTTCTCATGTCAGGCGGCGGAGGCGCGCCGAGCCTGCCTATCCTCGACTTCCTCCTGCCCTCCTCGATTCTCGACGAACTCGGCCCCTCGTTCCGCAAAATACCTCTCGCCGAGGCCTATGCCACGACGGCGGCAGCAACAAGCCCAGTCACATACAGAGAAGCTCGTCCAAGGACACGGCAGCACAAGCCGTTGTCCAGCAGCGGTCGGTACAGCACGCCTCTGTCGACACCAACAACTGCATCATCGTGGGCAACCGCCCGGCAGCAGCCACGATGCTTCTCCACCACGCCGAGACGAGGCATGACGCAGACGCTTTTGAATCCCAAAAAAGGACGAGGACGGCAAACGAGAATGCGCCTCGAGAATCACCTCCGGGCAAGCCAAGGTTCGTTTGCTCCTCACACCTGACAAGCACTGGACACACGTATTTGATGTATGGGACACCTCACTAACACAAACCCAGCGCCTGGCCAAGGTCATGGAAAAGGACGGTAACCCCCGGCTGGCGTTGCGCATCCAGGTCGCGAGAGCGGCGGCTGCCACGGCTTCCAGTATGTCATGAGCCTCGTGACACTACCCGATCAGCTGCCCGGCGCCGCCGAAGGAGGAGCACCTGCGGCCGACGCCGATGCGAAGCCGCCCGTCATACGCGAGGACGACACGATTTTCACCTACGCAGGAGAAGCGGAAGAGGGTGCTGCCACCAGCAGCAGAGACATCTGACCCCCTATCTGCGCCCAAGATCATTCTCGACACGCCGTCGCTCGAGCTGCTCAAGGGTAGCAAGGTGGACTTTACCATGGAGCTGATCGGCTCGCAGTTCAAGATTGTGGACAACCCGCTGGCGACGAGCAGCTGCGGCTGTGGTACCAGCTTTGACATTAAGATTTAGAAGGATATGGCAGAGCGGAGAAAAGGGACCTCGGTGGTTGTACGAAAAAAACGGAATAATGATAGACATCATGTCACACAGACACAGTCACGCAGGCACACATATTCTTATGAATTACTCATCTCTCATACATCGCATCCATAACGACATATATCAAGGGTTCCTCAAACTAGAAGCATAAACGCAATGGGATTACTACGACAGAGCATATAGACTAAACAGACATACGTTGACATCACTTGCATAGCATGACAGTGGACTAAGATTGGCAAATTTAACATTGTTTTTTGTTATTGACCTTGGAGTAAATAAAGCCGGCACGTGTGCTTTTCCACCCTAAAACGCCGTGCGTATATTGAGTTACGCAAAAAGAAACATAGGCAATCGATGCCAAGATTTTTCATTTCAAAAAAAGGGGTTTCGTTTTTTTTTCCCACCCCATGCAATACAAACATCCATTCATACAGCCCAACAAACGAGAGACTACCAAGAGCCTCTTAGTTCATCTGGCGGATGAGGGCGTTTGATGTGCTCCTCGCGGTATTGCCCAGGTCACCGCCCTCAATGAAGTGCTTGAACTTGCGGGTGTGGAAGCCACCGTGGGTTGGACAGCTTGAAGGGCCACAGAAGAGTTGGCGGCCTGCTTGAAGTTGGGCCGACGGTGTAGATCTCGTGGATCAGGTTTCCTCCACGCAGACAATGCCGTACTTGCCGAGGGACTCCTCGATGATGGCGTTGTCGTTCAGGGCAATGCGCTGCTTGTTGACCTTGCCGTAGCCGCGCTTGTAGACACCAGCTCCTTGACGCTCTTCAGGTTGGGGTAAGCCGTAAGGACCCAGGGCTCGACAATCTTGATCATCTCCTGGGTGGCCTTGGTGACGCGGATGAAGACGCCGTTGTTGATCTGCAGCAGACGCAGGACCTGGAGGGTCTTGCGGGGCTTGGGGGGGATCTTGTTTGATACCCTTGATGCGGACAACAAAGATCAGGTTGTGCTCAGGCAAGGGACGTGGAAGGAGTTGTTCTGCTTTGCGAGGCGGGTAAGACGGATCTTCTCGCGCTCAGCATCGCGGTACTCCTTGACGTACTTCTCAGCACGCTTGAAGATGACGCACGCTTCTCCTTGTTGGCCTGAATGGAAAAGAGGACTTGTTTAGCCGATGTTGCTTTGACGAAAAAAAAAACGTGAAAAGCTGACGACAGAAGAGAAAAAAAGTCTCTTTCCATGAACGATATCAGACCCGAAAGATGGTATTTTTGCAACGACATCGACTTGAAGTCTCTAGTTGGCAAGATATATAGTTTTGCATCACATCGTTTGTTCCTCCTCTTGACCAGTGTTGTGTTTGTGTTTTGTTGTTGTTGTTATATTGCGGTGTTAACTTACGGCCTTCTTCTTCTCAATCTCGGCAGAGCGCTCGGCGCGGGCCTTCTCCTGGCTCTTTGCGCTTCTTCAGGAGCGTCTCAGGGACCAGAATGTGGTCGTGCGTTAGGCACGGAACTGTTTGCAATCAGATTAGTACGTAGTCCAGCATACCCATAAGGTATGAGGAGCGCCTGTGGAGAACGTTGCTTGCTCAAGTGCGACATTCTCTCGGTGGCTGGCTCGCTTGTTGGATTTTGATCGGTGAGATTGCAGATGGTGTGGGACAAGAACAAAGCGACAAAAGAACGAGAAGACAGTTAGAGTCTCCGACGTCCCGTCGCTTTGATGTCCATATACCCTGCGACACTCAAGCCGACAACACCTCGGATTGAACCTAGGTTCGTCCGAGAAACGTTTTTGCTCTTGCACAAGACTGACCGAAGAAACCAGACGGCCTTCGAGTCGGAAACTGGCATTGTCATTGTAATAGGCACTTTGTTTTAGAGAAGAACACCGTGCCTGTCGGCAACGGAAGCGTTCAGTCTCAACACCAGCACAACTGCCTTCAAAATGTGCGAGAGAACCGGAAACAGCACTCCGCGCAAGATGAGGAGGCGTTGCGGAAAATGTCAGACTAGATACTCCATGCTCTTCATGTCTGCGATGCGGAGCAAAGGCCAGACGCAGCAGAAGGCAGGATAGCATCCAGCCGAGAAAGGGGACCACGACAATCTAGAAAAAGTTTGCTGCTTGGGTGAAGCATCTCGTCCTTTTCACTCACGTTTCCACACGCAGTAAAGCAGTCGAAACGGGCGCGAAAGAGCGATACTGTTCAACACAAGGGAAACGGAGGGAGGAGATGGGCTTATGCATACGTGGAAGTGGATGCCATTGCGAAGGATGTTGCTGTCGAGTTGCTCGTCGGGAGTCGAGGTTGTCGAAGGTCGATGGTTTTGTCGATGGTTTCGAAGAGGAATCAGACCAAAAAAAATTTCAGGAGAGAGAGGACAAAATGCCAGGAGAATTGGGAAGGAGCCACTGAAAAGATAATGGCGGGAGGGTTTATTAAAATTTTGCAGTCTGGCAGGAGAGTGCCCTAATTTTTGTGCTAAAATGGCCCACACCACAGTCGCAAACAGCCATTTTGCGCATAGGGCACGCTAGCCCTGGAATTTTCAGTGTCCTTTCTGGCTGAGAGGCAGTTTCTGCCGGCCCGTCACCGCCCGACAGGCCTACAGTCCATTGGAAGAGCGTTCCCCACCAAACGAAGTAGGGCGCAGAATTTTGGTGGTAATTTTTTCGGCCGCCTGAGTTTTGCTATTGTCGGGTCCCTCGTCGACTTTTCTCGCTTCTTTCCTCTGCCATCCCACGAACAATCAACCAGTTCACCAACACCGAACATCACAACACCGCCAACATGCCCCGAAGAAACTGTCAAGCCCGCCCAGGGAGAACATCTCCCTGGCCCCCAGGTCCGCGAGGGTATGTTTTAGCAATTGCGCCCCAAGTCGATGGATTGGAGGAGAGGATGAGGGGAAGACTTGTGATGCGGAAACAAGAGAAAAAGAAGGCAGCAGACACGAACGCACAGGCCAAAATACTTTCGGACTGCGCCGTATGGCTAGGCGAGCTCGTTTTCGGCGTTGCCCGCATCTTCGCCTCGCTTCAACCGTGATACACTATTTCGTTCCACGTTTACGGATCTGAGGTACGACAGCCCGCGATGGAAAGGGAAGATCCCAAAGACGAGGGGAGAGAATGACAGCAACTAACAGCCTCAACTAGTGGTCGCGAGACCAATTCTGCCGTGTGCGGTCACCCGGTGGCTAATTGACCAATGAAGTCAATGGCGCGACCGTGACGAGTCCTCGCCGGTACGCCGCCGGATGCTGGCCTGCCGCAGTGGGACGTCGAGTACGCCATCCGCTGCAAGGAGCTAGGCATCCAACTGCCCTGCACATCAAGATCCTGTGTCCACTGGTGGCAACGCACCAAGACCCCGGCCCCCGGTTGCCCAGTCGGCTCTCCGTGCCCTGGCCCGTTCCGCATGAAGATTGGCCGCCATCGAGGACGTCACACCACAGCCCCTCCGACTCCACGCGCCGCAAGGGTGGTCGCCGCGGTCGTCGTCTCTAAACGAGACGCGCACACGTGTCCTTTTCCCCCTTCCGTTTGGCCGTCACTGGTTGTCTCTGTGGTTTCTTTCCTCGACCTCGGTCTGTTGTGGGCGGGTGTTGTTTCTCTCTTTTCATCTGAAGTTGAGAGAGTCCCTGCACGCTCTTTTTTCCTCCGCTAGTTTTTTCTTCTCGGACATTCAAAAAGCATCTGCATTTCAGAGGGGAAGCCGGGAAGATTTCTTCTTGCTGCGACCTCGTCTTCCTTGTCTAGGGCACACTGAAAATTTACACGCTTCCTTTTTTTCCTCTCTTTGTATGCATCTGCTGTCTACTTTGATGTCTCTGCGGTGTTGACACTTCCGAGGGGAACGGCTTTATGCCTGGTCCCCATTGACAGTTATCTTCGTCGCATGTTGCTTATGGCACAACCGCAGAAAGAGATTCTGGATGGAAGAAAGAAAGCATGAGAGGTGCTGAGCGAGGAACAACCTCGGGAGGAGGAATCAAACAGATAAAAATCGTAACATCAAAAGTATTTGCATATAAAACGATCGTGACATAATGCGCGCGTGACATTACATGTTTCGGTATATACAATGATTGTTACGTACATTAATTGATATCTGGAGCCTCCATCTACTGGTACTTTGGCTTCAACGACCAGATGGCACGCATGCTCGAGCCCACCTTGTCCATGCGCGCAACGGTGTCAAGCGCCTTCTTGAAGTCGCCTGCCTGCTGCTTGCTCACGCAGTACTGGTTGAAGTGGTCAACAAGCACCTTGGATGGTACCTTGCCGCCGTGTCGCCGGATGAAGTTGGGGATCATCCTCTCAAAGTCATCGACCGTGACAGCCGTACCTCGATCGGGTGTGCCCGAGGGAGACCGGCCCACTGGAGTAGAACGGCCCCCATGGCCCCCTCCTGCCTGGCACCTGGCGACCGGCTGAACCTGGAG